>CANXYC010850636.1:0-18877 GCA_948193065.1 Aleurites moluccanus | reverse complement strand
TGACAGATTTGGTATCAGAGCTAAAGGTTTAGTAAACCTGTGATGTTATATGTCAGTAATAGAGTATATACCAAGGAACATAGGAGTTTGTGTATCATCTAAGTTAGATGTTATCCTTGTTGTTTGAAATTCTGTGAATCTGTAGTATGAATATTCCTTTATGCTATATGAATTGTTATTTATTTAAATATATGCAGTGATATCGAGAAGTGTGAATAGGAGTGATATACCTGATATTGAGGGTCAGCATAGGGCAGATAGTGGAGAGCTTGAGGTAGGCACTAATACTTCTATACAGACAGAGAGGATTAGTCCTGATCCACCTAGATCAAGGCAACATACAGAGAGGAGTAGTATTAGAGAGACTGCATTGAGACAGGAAATGCAGGATTTTAGACAGGAAATATTAAGAAGGAATCAGGAAATGATGTAAATATTGCGGGCACACATAGCAGCACAGTCAACTGTAGTACCACAGCCACCACCACCTATTCCTCCTGTTGTACAACCTGAGGTACCACTAGCACCAGAGAAGGTGCCAGTTGAATAGAGAAGGGTAAGAAACCACAAAATTATACCTGAGGGTGGTTTCAATATCTCTGAATTTGTAAAGTTACAGCTACCTACTTATTCTGGGGAGTATGGTACAGTCCCTAGTGACTTCATTGAGAGGGTAGATAGGGTTGTCAGAAAGCTACCATGTTCAGATGCCAGGATTATTGAGTTGGTAGGCTTATTATTTGTGGGGGATGCTTTTGTATGGTTTGATGAGCACATTGATGTCAACATCCATGGTAATGACCCAATCACCTGTGAGGAATTTAAACAAAAACTGATGGATGAATTTCTACCAGCAGGAATTAGAGATAGAAACATTATGAAGTTTGAACAGCTCAAACAGGGAAATCTCAGTGTGACTGATTATGCTAGGGAGTTCAGGAGATTGAGCAGGTATGCTAGGCAGATAGCACCTACTGAGGCAGATCTGATTCGTCGATTTATGAGAGGTATGCATGCTTCACTGCATAACATACTGTTAGCTGGATAATATATTACAATGGGATAGATCATTAATATAGTTGCACAGATGGATATCAAATATAAAGAGGAAAGGACAAAGAGAGATACAAGAAAGAGGAGCAGAGGGGGAGAGTTCCTTAGATATGGAGAGAGATCATCCTAGACTGGTATGGTCAGGCTTACTTAGAGGCAGTTTCAGACACCCTCAGCATAGAGCTAGAGGAGGGATGTTTCTAGGGGAGGCAGGATGAGACCACCTACCCCAGCATATTCTAGAGGATCCAGCAGACCAGTGCAACAGATTCCAGAGATACCTATATGTGAGCATTGTGGAAGGAGACATGCTGGTGAATATAGGGCCAGAGTAGGAACATGTTTTAAATATGGGCAGTTTGGTCATTATTTGAGGGAGTGACCTATGAGAGTTCTACATCAGACTGGTTCAATAGCATCTCATCCTACTGTATAGATGAGTAGAGGAGGAGTTGGTAGAGGTAGTCCAGAAGGACAGGGTCAACCAATAGCACAACGACCTGTAGGGCGTGGTCAGGGAAGAGTTTTTGCCATGACCCTACAGCAGGCCCAGGGACTTCATGATACTATAGTAGGTATGGTTCCTATCCATGATATTGAGGCATACACATTATTCGATTCTGGTGTCACACACTCTTTTGTGTCTTGTGTGTTTACTAAGAAAATGGGGTTAGCTAGAGAACCTTTATTGATGTCATTAGAGGTAGCTACTCCATTAGGGGAAAATTTATTTGTGGGCTATAGATATAGAAGCTATCCTGTGAGGATAGCTGACAGGGTATTGCTTGTAGACTTGATTGAGTTACCAGTATTGGAATTTGATGTGATTTTTGGTATGGACTGGTTAACTGAATATAGGGCCATTATTGACTTTTCCTTGAAACAAGTAGAGTTTAGACTAGATGGACAGGAAAAGTTTATATTTCAGGGAGAAAAAATAATAAAATGATAGGGCTTATCTCAGCTATTTAGGCACAGAGATTATTAAGGAAAGGATGCAATGCTTATTTGGCATATGTGGTAGATACTACAAAGGTACCTAAGGAGTTAGAGCATATTCCAGTGGTACAGGAATTTTCAGATGTTTTTCCTGTAGATCTCCCTGGATTGCCACTAGAAAGGGATATAGAATTTGAAATTGAGGTGTATCCTAGTACAGATCCAATATCTATTCCTCCATACAGAATGGCACCACCAGAGTTAAAGGAGTTGAAAGTATAGTTATAGGACCTGCTTGACATGGGATTTATTAGACCTAGTAGTTCACCTTGGGGAGCTCCAGTGTTGTTTGTTAAAAAGAAAGATGGGACATTGAGGATGTGCATTGATTACAGACAGTTGAATAAGGTGACTGTGAAGAATAGGTATCCATTGCCCAGGATATATGATTTGTTTGATCAGTTACAAAGAGCCTATTATTTCTCCAATATTGATTTGAGATCTGGGTACCATCAGTTGAAAATCAAGAAGGAACATGTTTCAAAGACTGCATATAGAACGAGATATAGACACTATGAATTTCTGGTGTTAGCATTTTGGGTTGAACAATGCACTTGCAGCTTTCATGGATCTGATGAACAGAGTATTGAAGACCTATTTAGATAAGTTTATCATCTGTCTTCATTGACGATATTCTTATCTATTCTAGGAGTAAGGAGGAGCATGAAGAGCATCTTAGGATCACATTACGAATTCTGAGAGAGCATCAATTATATGCCAAGTTTTCAAAGTGTGATTTCTGGTTGACTGAAGTAGCATTTTTGGGGCATGTTATTAGTAAAGATGGCATCAAAGTTGATCCTCAGAAAGTGGAAGCTGTATCTAATTAGCCACGACCCACTACAGTGATAGAGGTGAGGAGTTTTGTTGGATTAGCTGGGTATTATCGAAGATTTGTTAAAGACTTTTCAAAGATAGTTGCTCCATTGACCAGGTTGACTCAGAAATAGGAGAAGTTCCATTGGAGTGAAAGTCGTGAGAAGAGTTTATGAAATCTTACGACTTGTTTGACTACTGCTCCAGTGTTGACATTACCTACAAAGACCGGTACATTTGCTATATTCTGTGATGCATCTAGAATTGGCATGGGATGTATGCTGATGTAGGATAGAAAGGTAATTGCTTATGATTTACGATAGTTGAAGAAGTATGAAGCAAATTATCCTACCCATGATTTGGAGATGGCAGCAGTGATTTTTGCTTTGAAGACTTGGAGACATTATCTTTATGAGATAAAATGTGAGATATATATAGATCATAAGAGTCTTCAGTATCTATTACAATAGAAAGAACTGAATTTGAGACAGAGACAATGGGTTGAATTGCTTAAAGATTATGATTGTCTGATTTTGTATCACCCAAGGAAGGCTAATGTGGTAACTGATACACTTAGCAGGAAATCTATGGGTAGTTTAGCACATGTGACTGTTACAGAAAAACCTTTGGTGCAGGAGTTTAGGGAATTTGTAGCAATGGGATTAACCTTGGATTTTGCATTACAGGGATAGGAACAGGTGCTGATAGCACAATTTCAAGTCAAAACCTTGTTATCGGATGAGATAAAGAATTCCCAGAGCAAAGATTCACAGCTTGTGAAAATTATGGAGTTAGTTAGTGAAGGTAAGGCTCCTAGATTTACAGTTAGGGACAACATATTGAAATGTAATAACAGATTATGTGTACCTGATTATGATGGGTTAAGAAGATAGATTATAGAGGAGATCCATTATGCTCCATACACCATTCCTCCTGGAGTGACAAAGATGTATCATGATCTGAAGCAGCATTATTGGTGGCCTAACATGAAAGGGAACATAACTAAGTTTGTGTCAACTTTTTTAGCCTGTCAGCTGGTTAAGGTAGAAAATCAGAAACCATCTGGTTTATTACAAGAGATTCAATTGCCAGAATGAAAATGGGAACAGGTAACCATGGATTTTGAGGTTGGATTGCCAAAGACACAGAGAGGCTATGATTCTATTTGGGTGATAGTGGATCGATTGACTAAATCAACTCATTTTCTGAAAGTAATGATCACCTATACAGCAGTTTAGTTTGCCCAGCTATATGTTGATAAGATTGTCAGACTACATGATGTACCATTGGTGATTATCTCTGATAGGGGCACTCAGTTTACTTCTAGATTTTGGCAGAAATTCTAGGAGGCTTTGTGTACTAAGCTACATTTCAGTATTGCATTTCACCCACAGGCAGATGGTCAGACAGAGATGACTATATAGACTTTAGAAGATATGTTGAGACTTTGTGTGATGGACTATAAGGGTAGTTGGGATCATTACCTACCATTGATAGAATTTGCATATAACAACAGTTACCACTCTGCTATTGATATGGCACCATATGAGGCACTGTATGGGAGAAAGTATAGATCTCCTATTTGTTGGGTAGAACCTGGAGAAAGACAGTTAGAGGGCCCTGATCTTATTAGAGAGACAATAGAAAAAGTGTCCATGATTAAGGAAAGAATTAAGACTGCCTTTAGTAGACAGAAAAGCTACGCTGATCCTAAGAGAAAGGTTGTACAGTTCAGTGTAGGTGATCATGTGTTCCTTAAAATTTCTCCATTGAAGGGAGTTATGAGGTTTGGAACGAAAGCAAAGTTATCACCTAGATATATAGGTCTTTTTGAGGTCTTAAGCATAGTAGGAAATGTCTCCTACAGATTGGCACTACCTCCAAATATGGGACATGTGCATCCAGTTTTCCATATTTCTATGTTGAGGAAATATGTATCAGATCCATCCCATGTTCTTCAGCTATAGGATGTAGAGTTAAATGAAGAGTTTGCTTATGGGGAGGTACCAGTTGAAATAGTTGATCAGCAAATTAGACAGCTTCGCAATAAGAGCATTCCTATGGTTAAAGTCTTATGGAGAAATAGAACCATAGAGGAATGTACTTGGGAGAGTGAAGCTGAGATGAGGCAGAGATACCCTTCCTTATTTCATGAGTCAGGTTACTATGTTACCTTAATGCACTAAGTAAATTCGGGGACGAATTTAATTGTAGGGGGTAGAATGTAACACCTCAGTTTAAAGCTTTGAACTTAAGCTTTAAAGGGCAAACCTAGGAAATGTTTGTTTTGTTTGAAAGTTATATATTAATGCATGTTTATGTTTAAATTCAATGTTTATGCATGTTTTAGGAAGTTTCATACATGTAAAAATGGTTTAAAGGCTGTTAGGAAGAAATAGGGAAAATTTCAGTTTTTAGTGAACTGGGGGTAAAATGGTCATTTCACACCCCTTCGAGTTTATGGAAATTAAGATGATATTTGAAGGTAGAAAAGAATACTAGGTCATGAAAATGATGATATTTAATTTATTTGAAGTTTTGATGGAGAATTAAACCCGGTTGAAAATAATTCCCGGCAAGCTGCTCGATTGAGGTGCTTCATTTGAACTAAGGGCAATTTGGTCTTTTCCTTTGGGATATGGAATTATATGGTGTATGCAACCTTATGGTATTATTTTAGGCTTGATTAAATCTAACCATTGGATGAAATGATGAAGAAATGGATGGTTGGATGAATAGGTTTCACCATTTTTATCATAAACCTAATGTATAGAATCAAGCCTTTGATATTTTAGTAGATTTTTCCCACCACTTCATTGTTCTTCATCTTCATCACCATTTTCACCAACCATTTTCTCTCTCCTTCTCCACCAAGTTTTGGCCACCTTACTCCACCACCAAATCTTATTCTTTTCTTCCAATTTTTGATAGAAACTAGTTAATTCCATCATTGTGAACACAAATATAGCCTTAGATTTCAAGGAAAAACAAGAAAAAGCTAAGAATCAAAGCTTTGGAGATTTTGAAGAACTTTTTGTAAGTTAATGGTTTTGTAATTCTTTTGATTCAAATATGATTATAAGGTGTTCTTTGATGTTTATTAGTGTTCAAAACATGTTTTGGACGGATGAAATTCAAAAAGTTGGAATGAAACCCTAATAGGAAGAACTTTGAATCAAATTGATGTTTCGATGAATCTTTTGATTTAAATGATGTTTAATTGATGTGTATAATATGAATTTATGGTTAAAAGATGGAAACAAATTCATTTGGTTATTGTTTCATTTTGGCCGAAACTAATGGTGATGGATAATGGTGTGACATTTTGATGTTTAATAGGTCTAAAGGTATGAACGATGTGTATTTGATGTGTTTAACATGAATTGATGGTTAATTGATGGAAAGAAATCCATTTGAATGGAACTCCATTTGGACAGAAACTTTGAGGTGCTTGGAATGTGAATTGTGCTTTGATGTTTGATAGGTTTAAATGGTGAAATGTTATGCATTTGGTGTATATATATGTTGTATAATTGAATGGTGTTTAAAAATGGATGAATGGAATGATTTCCATTAAAGTGGAACAATATTGACTTTGTTACTTTAAGGGGTTAGGCTAATGCAATTGAAGAAGTAAGGTTTGAATATAGTTTAATGGCAGGAAAGATAGAAATGTATAAGTTTATATGTGGAAAGATTGAATGGTATTAGTATTTGGAAAGCATACATGAAATGTGATGTATGTTTGGTATGAAATATTGAGCTAAGTGTTTGGAAGTCCATAACTTAGTATTTTAATGATGAATATGTGTAATGTGAATGAAATATGATGATACAAATGCATTTGATATATAAAAGGTATGAAAAGTGTCAAAGGTGTGAAATAGGGCCTTTGGTGTATAATGTGTGTTTATGCATGCTGATATGCTTTAATATGGTATGATATGTGTTTTGATATGAAGTATAATGAGTATAAGTCACCTCAGTGGTTATATGTTTTCAGGACCTCAGTGAGTTAGACATCCATTAGCTACATCATCTTCAGCCTTGGATTACAAATGTATGTATTTGAGGTCACTCCTGTGTATAGAATTTCCTTGGTATATAATGTATATAGGGCTTTGATTGGCTTAGAGTATAATGTCAAATATTATCAAATGATAACTAGATATGATATGAAAATGTTAATGATGTACATATATATGATATGAGAAATTTATATGATGTATATATGATATAAGATATGAATGCAAATATTGAAGTGCATATTGAGTTGTGATTGACTAATGGAGGTTAAAAGGGGATGTATGGTTATATTTGGAAGTGTAATTTTTATGTCTTACGGATAGCTTAAGTCAGAATTATGAAGGAAACTCTGTCATTCTTTCTGTAAGAATTTTCTAATGTTGTTAAAAAAAATTATCACCTAAATGTATCACAGGTTAAGTAATGATTGTAAAAGTTAAGTTAAAGTAAAAGCATGGGTTCTTCGAGGTACTGGTTGCCTTGGTATTACCCGTACCCTAGGACCGTCATGGTTTAAAATTGGGCTGTGACAATTACATTGCTATCAAAAGTTGCAGAAATCCACAGAATGTCTGAAGTTAGGATTATGCTATCTACTCTGCACCTAAAATGGTTACACAAGGAAAAATGTGAGTATATAAGATACTCAATGAATCTAATATGCATCGCCAATGAAACAGTTTGGATCAATAATAAGTCGTTACAGAGGAAACAATAGTAGCAATATGTCAATATAATCAGGTTACAAAATCAATAACAGGTAATGACAGAATGATCAATAGTCATATCCAAGGAATGGTATCATATGGTAAGACAGATATAGGGCCAGAACACATATAGACTATATGTAAACATACAGTCAATCTCATCCAATAAACATAAGACTGATCAAGTCTTATGGCTAGGACTAATAACCCTTCCCAGCTAGGGCATCAATAAACAATGTGTACATTACTAACAATATATACCCACTACCCTATCGGAGCTGCAGCTCTATCAAACCACATTAGGGTCAATACAAATGTGAAACATATCATTAGATACTATTATGCAACAATGGTATCACCAATATCAATAATCACAATATCAATCATTTCAGGTAACAATTTGATCAAAAGAATAACAATAAGCAATAGATAAGCAATGGTAATTGGTTTTGTAAACAACAAAGGTATGGAATAAAGACTAGTTATACATTGGCAAATTGTAGGCATAATTGGTATATCAATGTCGCTAGCAAAAATGACATTCGAATTGGTAGGCTTATGGATGATGAAATGATAGGCCAATGAGAATATAACTAGGCATTACATCAAACACATGGTGGGTATTATGAAATGGACAAATTGGCATGGTTATGGTACAACTCCAACATTGCCCATTATTCAACAATTAACTCACAACCAAGGCAATAAAATAGGCAATAGATATAAAACAGTAAGCATTATTCAAAGGATTAAATTAGCTAAGGAATACAAAGGAAAAATCAAACAAAATCAAAAGGTGAATAGTGGACTAGGGTTCGGCCAAAACATGACTTCCACATATGGTTTCTAATTCAAATTTCAATGCTTAGGATATGATAAATGATGCATATTAAACTCACCTAATACTCTAAATTACTTAGGAAAATTGATTTTCCACCAATAGCTTCAAAGGAGGTAAAATGCATAAGTATGGCTATCTTGATTTTCTACAACAAATCAACTACAAATAATTCATCCATTAGCCTCCAATTAACATATTCTAAGCTTAAACAACATAAACTAACACTAAATCATCAAGCCAAATCAAACAACTTCACTTTAGGGTTTGAAATGAGGGAAAAGTGTTCAAATGCATCAATTGATGCAATCAAATAATATACCCATCTAATTCATCATCTAGATCATCCAAATAAACTATACAACTAAACAAACTAATTCCTTACCTCAAGATGAAGTTCCCACCGAAATTCCCTTTCAAGAATTTCTTGGATTTCCTTATGATTTCAAGTGAATCAATGGTGTAGAATGGAAGGGCCAAGTTAAAACTTAAGTTTTCTTTGAATTCTCTTGAGGAAATTTGCTATAGAAATGGAGGAAGAAGCAAGGAAATAGTTCTGCCAACTCAAGCAAGAAGAAGAAGATGGAAAAAATTGACTAAGGCAATACTTAAATATTAAGTAAAAATGGCAAATTCCAATGTAATACCCTAGGAAATCATATATTACGTGCATGATATAATTCTCAGTATGTGATTTAAAAGTATTGAAATGATGGAAAATAATTTTAGAGACACAGTTAGAAAGCAAATGAAATACTTTTTCGAAAATCCTCGGTGTCAAAAACATTGTTGAGAAATAGCAGTCCGGGCAACAGTTGAATTTCTAATTTTGACTAGGGGTAAAGGATCACAAAAATGCATATGTAATTATGGTAAAAAGAAAGAGGAGAAAAATGTTTAGGAACACTGAAAAAGTAACCAATGGAAAAATCATAAATAAATGAAACTTCGAGGGGAATAGTACAAATTGGTCTTTCTGGGTTTCAGAATGGCTCTGAAACAATTTTTATAAATAAGTATAAATAAAAGTAAGCCTTTTGAATCCCCACTTTAAAATTCAATTCTTAACATAATTGTCAGAATAAATTACAGAAGAAGTTGGGGTCAAAATATGAATACTTGAAAGTTTAAGGACCAAAATATAATTAGCCATTTTTACTTAATATTTAAGAATGCCTTAGAATTATTTTTTCCATCTTCTTCTTCATTTCACCAAGGTGGCCGAACCAATCCCTCCCATTCTTCCTCCATTTCCAAGTTAGTTTTCTTAAGAAAAATCAAAGAAAACTTGAAATCAAGCTTTGTTCTTCCATCCTTCATCCATTTCTCCCTTGAAATCACAAAGAAATCCAAGGAAGCTTTAAAGGGAAATTTTGGCTAGATCATCCATTTGAGGTAACTAGTTAGTTTCTTCGATTTTATTGTTTATTTAGATAATTTATATGATGAATTAGATGGGTATGGTGTTAGTTTGCATCAATTGATGCATTCAAATAATTTTCCCTAATTTCCAAACCCTAATGGAAGTTGTATAATTTAGCTTGATTAATTAGTGTTAGTTTATATTGTTTAAGCTTATAATATGTTAATTGGAGTCTAATGGATGATTAATTTGTGATGGGTTTGCTGTAGAAAATCAAGATTTCATAAGTTATGCATATTGCCTCCTTTGAAGCTTTTGATGGGAAATCAATTTTTCTAGGCAATTTGAAGTATTAGGTGAGTCTTATATGCATCCTTTAACATGCCTAATGCATTGGAATTGAAATTGGAAACCATATATGGAAGCTTGATTTTGGAAGAAACCTATTTACTATTCATCCCTTTGAAATTTTGCTTTGTTTACTTCTTGTTTCGCATGCCAAATTGATCCTTTAAATAATGTTTATTGTTGTATAATTATTGCCTATTATGATACCTTGATTGTGGCTTTGTTATTAATTGAATGGACATTGCCAACTTTGCACCAAAACCTAACATAATGGCTTGCCCTATTATGCCAACCATGTGTTTGATGAAATGCTTAGTTGTTTTGCCATTGGCCTATCATTCCTTCATCCATAGGCCTACCAATTTGAATGCCATTGTCACCAGCTATGTTGGCATGCCAATTTGCCTATTAATTACCAATGTATAACCTATCTTTGTTCCATACCTTTGTTGTTTACCAAACCAATTACTATTGCTTACCTATTGATTATTGATATTCCTTTTATCAAATTGTCATTTGAAATGATTGATATTGTGATTATTGATATTGATGATATCATTTTTATATAATTATATCTAACGGCATGTTTCACTCTTTTATTGACCCTAATATGGTTTGACAGAGCTGCCACTCCGACAGGATAGTGGTTACATACTGTCTGTAATGTGCACATTGATTACTGATGCCCTAGCTGGGAAGGGTTCTAGTACTAGCCATAAGACCTGATCAACCTTATGCTTACTGATATTGATATGAGATGACTGTATGTTTACATATAGTCCCTACTGTTTTGGCCCTTTATCTGTCTTTCCATATTATACTAAACTTTTGATATGACTACTGACCATTTTGTCTTCACCTACTATTGATTCTGTAAACTAATTATATTGACATCATTGTTTCTTCTATTACCATTTGTGATTGATCCAAAACATATTCATTGGTGAAGCATATTAGATTCACTGAGTATCTTATATACTCACTATTTTCATTGTTTATCCATTTCTGGTGCTGAGTAGATAGCATAATCCCAATTTCAGACTCTCTGTGGATTGCTGCAATCTTTTGCTATTGATGTAAATATTTTAAATACAGTATTTTGATGTTCATAATCTAGCTGCTCCATAGGGTATGCATGGGTTAGTTAGGCTATGAACATGTATATATATGATATTTTATAATATATGAGTATTGATGTGATATGTTATGATGGATGTACAGCCAATAGCATAAAAATTACAGACAGTTTATAAAATTGTAAAATGAATAGTAACTAAGTAAATTGATTAATTAATTGATGGTTATAGAAATTATAGATGATACTGGGTTCTACGGGTGCTGGTCGCCATTGGCATCTCCTGCATCCTAGGACTGTCGCGATCCGAAATCGGATCATAACAAAGGTGATATAAGAGCATTAGGTTATAGACATCGGAGTTCTAGGTTACAGATGAATAGTACATGAATTACAAAGGAATAGTAACTAAGTACAGAATGGGTAGAATTAAGTAAACCATGGAGCATAGGAATTCTTGTGTCGTCTTTTGCTGTATTCGTCTGATATGTGTTAGTATTCTGCATTTCTGTGATATACTGAGTACATTTCCTATTTTTCCCGATAGATTATAAAGATGTCCGACGATAGGGACAGAGATACCAGGGAAGCAGAGGTAGCCTCCAATGAGTCGTTAGTTAGAGAGTTCTTAGTTTTAGAGGGTCTGTCCAGATCCTGACGGACTACGAAGGATACAGAGAGGGGCGATGACCCCTGGAGAGTGGAGATGATGAGAGGGATGATGGAGTTACGCAGGGAATTGGCATATTTGAGGTGGTAACGTCAGAACACGCCACCACCACCAACTCCAGCAGCAGTGCCAACACCTATTGCACCAGAGGCAGTACCAGTTGTATCGGCTCCTGTGCAGTTAGTAGGGGGTCCTGGGGAGCTTGCTGTACAAGGAGATCGTAGAGTTATTTAGGAGGGTGGAGTGTTTATGTTTAGCTTTCTGAAGCTAAACTTGCCTGAGTTTAGGGGAGACAGAGGCAGTGATCCAGTGGATTTTCTTGAGTAGGTTGAGAAAGTTGTTAGGAGACTACCTTGTTCTGACATTTGAGCTATGGATTTAGTTGGCCAGTTGCTGAAGGGAAAAGCTTGGACCTGGTTTTCCCATAGGATGGAGCTTAGGCTGTATGGTGAGCATCCTCCTATATGGGCTGAGTTTCGTTAGGGGTTGATTGATGAGTTTATTACAGAAGGGGTGAAGACTCGGAATCTGATTCAGTTAGAGCAGTTAGAGCAGGGAGATATATTTGTAGAAGTGTATGCAGAGGAGTTCATTTGTAATACCCTATAAATGCATAAAATGTTTTTGTGAATAAAGTTCTCAGTATATGGATTAAAATAATCAAAATGGCTAAAGATAATTTTAGAAACTCAGTTAGAGCGAAAACGAGAAACTTTTTCGAAAATTGTCAGTATTGATATCACTACCGTAGAAGTAGCAGTACAGTCGACGGACGAATTTCGGAATTTGGATTGAGGATAAATGATAATATATATGCATGTGGGAATACAATAAAAAGAAAGATGAGAAAATGTTCAAGAACACTGATAAAGTAAACAATGGCAAAATCTTAAATAAAGATAATTTCAAGGAATAGTTAAAACTCGATAGTCTGAGTTTCAGAATGGCTCTGAAACTATTTTTATTAAATAGTATTAATAAAAATAAGATGTTTGAATATTCACTTTGAATTCTAATTTCCGATAGAATTATCAGAATAAATTATCGAGCGAAAAAGTACCGAAAACAAATTATGGAAAATTGAAGGACCAAAAGTAAAATTTGCCATTTTTGTCTTACTATATAAACAAGACTTGGAAAATTTTATGCACATTTTTGTTCTTCCATCGTAGCCATCTTCCTTCCATTCAATTCAAATTTTCTTTGATTTTGTGAAGAAAAGTTGTTGAATTTGTGCAAATGAGTTAGGATGTGTAAATTGAGTATAGAATAAGTCAATTGGACATTTATTGGTGATTAATTGATGTTCATATTGTTGTAGACAATTTTATTGAAGAAAATCATCGATTTTGGCCTATATCAAGAAATTGAGGAATTGGGTGGTGAAGCGAGTTTGCTAGGTGATTTGGAGTGCTAGGTGTGTCTTTTATGCATCAATTGTCATGCCTAAATTGATAAAACATCCATTGGAATTCATATGTGAAAAACCCTTTTTGGCCGAACCCTAATTGTGGCACAATGCCTAATTTTGTGCTTTTGTTTTGGACTTGTTCTCCATGCCAATTTGATATACTTGATGAATATTATTGAGTTGTGGTTATTGCCTATAAATTGCTTTCCATATGTATGTTTGTTGATAATTGGGGCAATGTCAATATTACACCAAAACCATGCCGAAAAATTCGTAGGCCAACCATTTGAATGCCACCTTTACTAGCGACAATGGCATGCCAATTGCGTCAACTTTTTGGCAGCAAATGACCATTTTATGTTTATTCCCATTTTTGGTCGCTAGACTTTTGGTCATCGTTTAGTCGATTATTATTGATGTCTTATTGACTTTATACTCATTAAATTGAATTCTAATGAGTTATTGATGCATGTCGATGCCATTAGTTTGAAATGATAACTATTGATGTGTTTATTGCTTCTATTAATTCCGAGGTGATTTGACAAAGTTGTCGTTCCGATAGGGTACTGAGTTCATGTTGTCGGCCTTGTGCACATTGTATTGATTGATACCCTGTATAAGGAAGGATGTCCTAGTCATAAGACTCGTACAGTCTTATGTTTATACATATATATATATAGTGATTTGTTCTTGGCACATTTCTGTGCGTTTCATGGCTCTATATCTATCATTTCCATCTTGTCCATGTGATATGTGCTTCATTGATGTGATTGTTTACTTACAGTCATATTCTGTATTTGATTCCGTCTTACAAACATTCTAGGCAATTTGATTTATTTATGTCATCTGCTTATTGCTTATTGATGTTCCATTATCCGTTTTATTGGTCGATGCCTATTAGATTCACTGAGTATCATATATACTCACCCTTTCATTGTTTTCCCTCTCAAATGTAGAGCAGGAGGCAGAAATCCCAGCTTTTTTAGATCTCTGTGGATTCTGCAGATCTTGTGTCAGTGTAATATTATGAACACTGTATTATTTTGTATATTCATATCCTAGCTGCTCCATGGGTTTTGTATGTTATAGTTAGAGTTTGAACATGTATGTATGGGAATATTGGAGATTATTAATGATATGATTGTAGTATTTACAGAAAGTGACAGAATGAATAGTATTTATGTGAGTGAATGGTTATATATATTCTGTTATGTGATTGATGATGAGTAAGATATATTTTCGTTGCAATATTGTTACAGGATTGATGTGAGTGATGGGTTCTATGGGTTCCGGTCACCTCTGCATCTCCCGCACCCTAGGACCATCGCGATCCGAAAACAGGTCATGACATCATCAGGTTGAGTAGGTATGCTACTCATATTGTTCCTGTTAAGGCTGATCCGATCAGCTGGTTCTGGAGAGGTTTTCATGCTTCACTTCATAATGCATTGTTGGCCAGGTAAATCACATATTTGATGATAATTATTGATAAAGCTACTAAAATGGAAGAAAAATATAAGACAGAGAGGGCTAAGAGGGATCAGAAGAGAAAAGAGGGCCCTGTAGCACAGAGTAGGAGGAGGGAGAGCAGCTCCCAGCCTAGACAGGTACAACCAGTGCCTCAGTTTGATCAACGACCTTCATTGGGTAATCAGAGGAGGAGGGTTTAGAGTAGAGGACCACCAATGGTACAGTCAACACCTGTATATGTTCAGGGTTCCTCTAGACCAGTTGCACAGATGCCTAGTGTACCTATTTGTGGTTTCTGTGGATGGAGGCATGGAGGGGAGTGCTGGCGTCAGATGAGTGACGCTTGAGATGTGGGCAGTATGGTCATTATGTTAGTAGATGTCCTATGCGGGGTGAGCAACAGCCATATGTTTCAGTTTCTTAGCCTACAATACAGATGAGTCAGAATGTTGCCAGAGAGGTTTCCGGTAGAGGCAGAGGCAGAGGAGGACAGGCTCCTAGTAGCAGTTAGGCCCCAGCAGGCAGAGGTCAGGTGTCACAGCGTAGTTTTAGACTATGATGGTCCTAGGGTATGGGAAATGCCAAGGCAACCAGTACCTCGAAGAACCCATTCTTTTACTTTAACTTCAGTTTTACATACTAATAATGTCATTAACAAATATTCCATAACCATATGATACATTTTAGGTAGTAAAATTTTTTTAAAACATTATAAGATCTCTTACAGAAAAATTTGACAGAGTTTCCTCTATAACTCTAACTTAATCTTTCTGCAAGAATCAAAGATTTACACCCCCAATGAACATACATCCCCTTATAGCCTCCATTAATCAGTACAACTCAATAAGCACTTCAGTAATTTCATTCACATCTCATATCATATTTATACATCATTAAAATTGTCAATTTAGATTTGGTTAACACTTTGATTATATTAAAAAAACATTAAACTCCTAATCAAACCAAGTACTATATACATTACACCAAAGAGCTTTTATACACTGGAGTAACCATAATACATACATCTAAAATCAAAGGCTGAAGATAACGTAGCCAATGGATATCTGCCTTACCGTGGTCCTAAAAAAAAAAAAACTTTGGGGTGAGTATAAAATTATACTCAGTGAATCTAAATATATGAAAATGCAATACTATTCATGAAAAGCTACATCTATCCATTAATGATCTATAAATAATAGGTAACTGATAATGGAATAGTGGAATATATATATTGAACCATAATGCGTATAATATAACAGGTATGGGTTATCTGTAAACATATTATAATATAATACTGTACTTTTACTTCATTTCTCTACTTTCACACTTCCATATTTCCATCCCACACACCATTACATAAGGGAGATCAACCCTTATGGCATAGAGAATTTCACCCTCTCTAGCAAAGGTCTGAGAATATATATTAGTGTGCACATAGTCGATGGATTTACCTACTACACCATCGAAGTAGTCTTGTTATAATATTATATGAAAATGTCCCATATAGTATAAATGTATTAATATTAAATCTCAAATATGACTATAATGGTGCTAAATAATATAACAAAGGTCAAAGAAAACAATATTGTATAATATGAAAATTTTGGTCTTCGGGGCCTAGTTGCGCCAGTGCAGCCGATGCCCCTAATTATGGATCTGTTTCTCATTTTTCAGGCACTTTCTAGTTTTCCTTGTAATCGATATTTCCATGGCAATTTCTTTATATAAATGATAAATAAATATAAATAATAAGAAATTGGGCTTGGTTAGACATCAAAAAGCCTTTCAGAATAAATTTTATACAAGGTCAAAATTTAGGTCAACTTTAGACATTTCGACAGCTCTGTTTTAGGTCATTTTGATAAAACTATTCAAAGGTAGATCATTAATTGTTTTCAAGCAAGGATATCATTTTATATGCATAGATGCATGACTTATAAATGAATAATGTATGATACATATATATAGACTCACCTCAAACAAAAACTCCAAGTATTACCCCAACAGGCCTAGTTAGCCTGTGACTCGCCATCAGTGACCCTAGCTAGGGAAGTTTCTCCTATATTAATTAAATCACTCCGGTAAGACTTTATAACATTGTATAACACATTATACATATCAACATACACACTATACACCATTAAACTATATTCAAACCTTACTTTCTCATTTGCTTTAACCTAACACATTAAACCTATAAACTCAATATGATTCTACCTAAATGGAATTCATTCCATTCATCCATTTTTCAACACCAATCATTCATATAACATAAATACATATCAATTACATACCATTCATCCATTTAAACCTATTAAATATCAAACATCAAACCATTATTTCATCATCATCATATTTGACCAAGATGGAATTCCATTCAAATGGATTTTCTTCCATCAATTAACCACTAATTCATTACATATGCATCAAATAAAACACATTTGAACAAAATTTCCATCAAAATAATATTTTTAAATCATATTTCTTCCAATTAGGGTTTTCTTTCAACTTTTGATTTTTCTTCCAACCAAAATACATTTTTGAACATAATTAAACCAAAAGAATGGTGAAATCATTTAGTTTTCCAATAGTTCTTCCGAAACTTCAAAGCTTTGATTTTTCACTTTTTCTTGTTTTTGCTTTGAATCTAAGGCTATATTTGTGTTTAGAATGACGGAATTAGTTGATTTGTATCAAAAAATGGAAGAAAACAACTTGGTTTGGCAATTCTTCAAGGTGGCCGAAACTTGAATGGAGAAGAAAGAGAAAGTTGGTTCGTAAATGGCTAAGGAAGAAGATGGAGGTGGGAAAAATCCATAAATATCAATGGTGTTATCCTATACTTTGAGCTAATGACAAAAATTGTGAAATCTAGCTTACTAACCATTCAATTCTTCATCTTTTCATCCAATGGTTTGATTTAGGTAAGCCTAAAGTGGTACCATAGGTTTGCATACACCATATAAGTCTATATTTCAAAGGAAAAGATTAAATTACCTTTAGTTCAACTTTGATCCTTATCTGAGCAACTTTGCCCGGAATTATTTTTTACCAAGTTTAATCTTCCAACAATAATTCATATGACTATAATACCTATATTTTCATGTCTTAATATTCTCTTTTATCATCAAATATGATGTTAATTTCCATTAATAACTCAAGGTGTGTGAAATGACCATTTTACCCTAGTTCACCAAAAACTCAATTTTTCCAGATTGCTTCTGAACAGCCTTTAAACCTCTTTTACTTATACAATACATCATAAAACATGCACATATGTCAATTTCAAGTATAAACATAAAATAATACACAACATTCAAGTCATGGCAATAATCCCCCTAGGTTGCCCCTTTATGGTCCAGGTTCTATGTTTGACTAAGGTGCTACATCAGGGGCGTGTCTTTGCAGTTAATACCTAGGAGGCACAGAGATCAGACAATGTGGTTATAGGCAATATTCTAATTCAGAATGATATTGTTGATGCCTTATTTGATTCTAGTGCTATGCATTCCTTTATGTCACCTCAGTTTGCACCTAAATTGAATAAGGAAAGGAAATTGTTAGAAGTGCCTTTAGTGATAGCTACACCAATGGGTGAAAGTATTGATGTGGACTACTACTATCCTAATTGTGTGATTGAAATTGATGACAACATCTTGTGTGCTGATTTGATAGAATTTCTTGTGTTAGAGCTAGATGTTATTCTGGGTATGGATTGGCTCACGACACATCGTGCATTCATTGATTGTTATGAGAAAGAAGTTAAGTTTCAGCTTGAGGGGCAGCCAGAGTTTGCGTTTTTGGGTGATAGATGAGAATTCAGAGTTAACCTAGTTTCTGCTATCCAGGCTAGGAGGATGATTGGGAAAGGTTGTTTAGCGTATCCGGCTCATGTGATAGATGTGCAGAAGTCCTCTGTAGAGCTTAATCAGATACCTGTAGTTCAGGAGTTTCCTGATGTGTTTCCTGAAGAGTTGCCAAGATTACACCTAGATAGAGAGATAGAGTTTGAGATTGAGGTGTATTCAGGCACCGATCCTATATCCATTCTATCATGACCCAAACCGGGGAGCCGCGACGGTCCAAGGGTATAGGATATGC
>CANXYC010850412.1:0-12425 GCA_948193065.1 Aleurites moluccanus | reverse complement strand
ATAAATAAAATAATTAATTTTTATTTAGTTATTAATTTATTTTATTTTTTTATATTTTTAATTTAAAAAAATACTTTTTTGTAAATAAATAAAATTTTAGGGACTAAATTATAATTTGTCAATTACTTTTTTAATCCTTATAGGGTCCAGGTTGAAAAGTCAACTGTCAAAGGGTCGGAATTATAGATTTTAATAACGTTATGGTCAAAATTATATCTCAAAAAATAGTAAAAACTAATGTGCTTCTAGGGCTAAACGGCAGGGTCAAAATTATACTTTATCCCTTTTTTCTTTGAACTAAAGCAGGTCTCCAAAGAAATATGGATAAACTCCGCTAACAGTGGTTAATTCCAATCAAAATTACTTATGTGTCCCATTTTTTTTTTAGCTCATTAAACAATAGACTCTGTTTTGAGCAAATGATATTTGACTTAAGTAGCAAATTTATAAATTAATAATTTTTATTATATAATAATTTTTTTATTTTGATTTAAGTCAATGAATTAAATTAATAATTTTAATAAATTAATAAAATAATATTTTTTAAAAAATTCAAATATAATTATATGATTTCATTTATATTATAAATTAATAAATTATCATTAATAATTTATCAATATTATATATATAATAAATTATGATATTTTATTAAAATATGAATCTATTGTTACTTATTTGTTCTTAAAATTTAAATTTAGTTGGATCTCAACTTTAATTTTTTTTATTACATTTAAAAGTTCTGAAGTTGAATTGTCTAATTTTTCTATTCAATTTATTTAATTTATATTTAATAGATAACATATTTTTTTTTCAATTTATTTAATTTATATTAAATTAATTACAAAATAAATAAAAAACACAATAATTTTTTAATTCATTAAATATTATTTATTAAATTATAAATACTCTTCTTAAATTAATAAATTATTAATTTATTAATTAATTAATATCTCTTATAATTAATAGAATATACTAGTTTCAACAAGGTTTTACTGTATATGATTTTTTATAATATGCTATAATGCCATAAGTTTTATAATTATTGTTTGATTTTAATTACTCTACTATAATGCCCATTGGATTTAGTGGTTTTATTTTTTTTTTTGTGGAGAATAATTTCATATTTTTGTACTTGATTTTTTTTTTCCGTGGTAGTTGGGATTTAACCATGATTATTAAAATTAGATCTAATTAATTGGTTAAATTAAAAAAATCAAAAATTAAATTAAGAATCGATTCGAATAATCTTTATTTATTTGTCTTTGAAAAATTGGTGAATCGATCGAATCAAATAGATTTTTTTGTTTAAACGGATCTTTTTTTTTTATTAAAATGACGCCGTTTTTGTCAACTCAAAATGGTACCATTTTGAGTTCAAAGAAATTAAGAGAATTCCAATAGTTTTGTTTTAATTTTACTTGACGCCAAAACTTATCCGATGTCAATATCGTGATCTTATTATATGTTACTCTATTGCGTAAGTAGATGTTTAAGTAAGTAAATGTTTATAACTTATTATATATATAATTTTTTATTTAATGTGATTGAATTGACACCATAAAAAATATGACCTTACATAAGTTTTTAATTTAACCATAATTGCATTATATTTATTTTCATCATATAAATAATAAATGTCAAATTATATATGATATATATAATTATATTATATCAGTTTAATTGGTTCGATTTCGATTAAATTTTTGATACTCTAATCCTGTATTTTCATCGATTTTTAACGGATCCGTTTTTGAAAACATTGGTCTTAGTGCACATGTTCTTTGCCAATAAATGTTTTCTAACTATTTTCATTTTTCCTTCTAATGTTTTTACTTGCATATTTTTTTTGCTTTTATTTTAATGCATAATAATTTTGAGCTATCATATAAATTATTTTATTTTATTTAACTAAATGTTAGGTTAAATTTTAATTTAATCATATCTAAATATATTAATTTTGTACTCAACGAAAATTTATGAGTATAATTATCTTAAAAATAATTTATAGGCTATATAAATTTAATTATCTTAAAAATAATTTAGACAACATGTTACTAATTACAATTGGATTTAAAGTTTTTTATTATTTAACTTTATTTTAATAAATTATTTTTATCCACTTGAAGATATTTTCATTTCACCAATTTATTTTAAATTTCAATATATTTATTTATTCTTTTGTTATGTTCTAGCTACCACTTCTTATATTTCTCTTTACTCGTATCATTTTCAAGTAAATTTATAATTTTTTCTCATTTTCTATCTTTTAAAATAGTTTATCTTTATATAATTTTAATTATTTTGTCAAGAAATGGATTTTTTTGTTTTCAAAAAATTTCCAATATCTTTTCCTTCACTATCCTCTTTTTGTCTGCAGCTTATTGTCATTTTGATCGTATCTTTCTTAATAAAGATTTAACTTAGTTTTTTACTACTTACTTTGATTGATATTGTTTCCCCTTATACAGATTTTCATTTTTTCCTTCTTATAAGATTATTTTATTAGAATATTGTGTTAAAATATATTTTTTTATTGAAATATCGCGTATGCAACACCTTACTATTAAAAGCCAAATAGTTTAAAATGATTTATGTTTATAGATGTTGAAATGGTAATTCATGAGCTTCAATTATATAAAACAACAACTACCTAATTGTTAAAACAATGAATAATCAAAACTAATATTCAACTTGTGTCTTACTTTTATGTTAATCAATAGTAGAAATTGTTTTACTTCAAAGTTAATGCATTTTGAAGCTTGCTCTTTTTTACTATTTAGAAAATGACCCTTTAAGAATGTGAGAAGGTGTTGGAAATAGGGAAAGAAGGACTGTACTAAGCACTCAAGGATGTGTAAAAAAAAGGTGAGTGAAGATGCAAGTAGTTTGTAAATTTAGTAGATCTTATTAAAATTAGTGTGATCTCATTAAATTTTCTAAAATTATGAAATATCAAAAGATTAAAGAATATCTTAGTGAGATTAGTATAATCTTACTAGATTTTCTAAGATTATGTATCTAATATAACAGTAAAAGATGATATTGTGATAGAACATCAGAAAGATTTAGATTTTTTTCTTGCAAATAAGCATGTCGCTGGAGTGACAATGATATTGCAGAAAAAAATTATTTAGTTTATATGACTATTCATAAGTTGCAATGACATTATTTATATTATAGCATTACGTTTCTTTTTAGCTATATCATTGGTTTTGTTAGCTATTGCAATTTTAAAGTAATATTTCAATTTATTATCAAAAATCTCTTGCTAAATGTTTATTGTGTTTTGTTATGTTTTATTATTTTATGGATTGTTTTATTGAAAATAATTATTTTATTTTGTAATTTACATTTTTCCGCAGCATGACGCGGGCTATTTACTAGTAAACAATTATTATTCGGTAGAAAAGAAAATTTTCTAAAATTACTTGCAATCAGTTTTAAAACCTTGTCCGTTAACAGCACCGAATTTACTTCCATGAAACAAGTTCAGTTTCAATTGTTATCATGACCCGTCAAGAAAAAAAAATTCTTATTAATCGGCCATGAAAATAAGAAGTTATAATTTTATTGGATTTCAATTTTATATAGGGTTAATTACTATGTCTTTCATGTAAAATGACTCAATATATTAAATTTTTTTTTATCTTTTAAAAATATATTAACTTTCTCCTCACGAATGTCCAGTTATACTAATATTATTTTTCGTTCAATTTTTTCATTAGTCAATTCTAAAATAGTCAACAAGACCAGTAAAAAGATAAAAATATATTTTCACTTTATTTTTAATTAATTACATTTTATTTTTACTTTAAAAAATATTTTTTTGAGTTAAAAAATATTTTTTCATATTTTTTGATAAATTTAAAAATAAAAAATAAAAAAATATTTTTATTTTTTATTTTAAAAAAATAATTTAAGAAGAAATTAAATTATTTCTTTTTAAATTTTTTAATACAAATAAAAAATTCATTTTCATATTTTTGATAAATTTGAAAATAAAAAGTAAAAATATATATTTTTAAATATTTTTTATTTTTTATTTTTATTTTTTATTTTTAAATTTTTATTTTTAAAAAATAAAATAAAAAAATATTTTTTAAAAAAATTTTTATTTTTAAATTTGTCAAAAAATATGAAAATATATTTTTTAACCATACAAAATATTTTTTAAAGCAAAAATAGAGCATAATTAAGTAAAAATAAAGATAAGGGTATTTCTATTTTTTTACTGCCTTTGTTGATGATTTTAAAATTGACTAACAGCAAATTGGATGGAAGAGTTTGGTAATATATTATAATATTTGTCAGGGCAGAGTTAATGTATTTTTGAAAGATCAGGAATAACATTTGTCGAGAGGAGTTAATATATTTTTGAAAGGTCAGATGAACTTAATGTATTTGATCATTTTACAAAAAAAAATAATAATTAACCATTTTATATATGAAGACTAATACAGATTAAAATTTGCTAGCCAAATATACATATATATAAATTGAAATCACAAATAATACAATAAGTAAATAAATTTATAGTGATTTAAACGCTCATCATATAAATAAACATGATAATTTGAAAAAAATATAATCAACCACGTATATATGTCCATAAAACAATCATATTTATCATCTTTTATTTTATAAATTTTTAATAGTTTGAAATTACGTATGACAGTAATTAAGATAGTAATTAAGAGAAATATAATATAATCTATATTTATATAAGAATTTAACTAGTTTTATCCTATTATAATTCTAATTGGAGTCATAATCTCATTAAGATTTAACCCACATTTAAATTTAAAATGCACACCACAATATTTAAACTCAATCCATTAATTTTATATAATCACTATAAATTATGTAATATAATATTTTAGATTACCATATTAATCTATTATTTTAAAATAATATAAAATTAAACAATAAATTCCAACATAATTATCTAACAGGGTCTTTCTTTTGTCCTTTATAGATGAGTAGGTTTTACATGTGCACCATGGATGACATATATAGTACCCTCAAAATTTTTAACTAGTTCCTAATCATCATCAACTGGTGGTTGGCTGGAATTCCTAGTTTTCTGCATATTCCAACTACTTTTAGATTTGAATTTTTATTCGATTCCATCATATTTTAATGAATTAACTATGAAAACAAGCTCCTCATGAATTGAGTAGGATGAGAAGAACATTCAATTGATTTGATTTGAATTAAATTAAAATTTTTAAAATTAAATTAATTGAATTAAAATTTTTAAAAATTAAATTGAATTAAAATTTTAACAAAAATAGCTAAATCAAACCGATTCACACTTTTATATTTCAATTTAGTTATTTTTTTTAAATAAATATAATTATTAAAATATATATTTTTAAATATATATATAAATAAATACAAAATATATAAATTTCGATCTATAATTGGTTTGTTTCTTTTATGAATCAAAATTATTATTGTATTTTAGGAAGCAATATTATAGACTTGGTAGTTGAATTTCGCTTTCATGTAAATGAGAGAATGGACTGCACTATGCTTGGTTTAATTCACGACTGAAGCAATCTTCAATGCTTAATTATCTAACCGGGTCCGTCTTTTGTCCTTATAGATGACTTTTGTCCTTATAGATGAGTAGGTTTTGCATTTGCACCATGGATGGCATATGTAGTTCATCTATACCCTCAAATTTTCTAATAGTTTCCAATCATCATCAATGGCGTTGTATCTTTAAAACTGGTGGGGACTCGAGTTCTTAGTTTTCTGTATATTCCAACTACTTTTAGATTTGAATTTTTTTATAAGGATTGATCTATTAGATAGAAATGGAAGCCAAGAAAGTAAAGGTATTCGATAGTAGTAGTAGTCTTAGAGTTATGCTTGGACTGAAGAGAAAACGTGCATACAGTTTTGCAGCATTTGTCACCTAAGTGGCCCGCTGTAAATTTTTCAACCCATAAGCTTGGTAAACGACGGGGACTAGCTGAAAGTCAAAGCAAGCTTGTGAGCTGTGGGAATCATTTTAGAAAATCTTTGCTCTGTTGTTGTTCAAATTTTAAGAGGTTTGGGGTGCCACAGTGTCTTATGTTTTATCAGAATGATGACTGGAATGATTTTTCTCAAGAGTTTGTTGCTTTGGTTAGAAAGGATCTACAGGAAAAAAACCTGTTATTGAGGTTGAATTAGTGGGTCATCACTGTGATTTCTTGCACATGTTTCAACTTAACATGAAGACCGGTTTACAGCAACCAATTGCTTGGATTGATGAAGCAGGTGGCTGCTTCTTTCCAGAGATTTATGTTGATGATCAGGAGCCATATGAGTGCTGCCAGCATAATTATGCAAGTGATCAAGGGCCTAATTTTAGGGAGTCTTATGGGCCCGATGAGATCAAGCTTCATGTAGAAATCGATGTAAATGGACTGGACCAGTCCAAAGTGAAGGTTCAAAAACCTATAAGTGACCACTATGTTGTGGAAGTTGATGATAGCTGCAACAGGATGCATCATGAAAAAATTGATGGAGCTGTTGAGGACAATCAACATATTAAAAGAAGTGTATTTACTGAATCTGACTCTGTTGATTTAAAGTTGAATTCTGAAAGTGTAAAGAAGATGTTCCTTACAGGCATGAGCTCTATTGGTGGTGCTAATGTACTGGATATTCATCGCTGCTCTAGTACTTCAATGCAAGCCCGATTGGAGCTTTTCCAAAAGCAGATCGAACTAACAAAAAAGTGTCGTGGAGATGCAAATGTTCGATATGCCTGGCTTGCTTCTTCCAAAGCATTGCTCTCTACAATCATGATTTACGGACTTGGACATTGTGGACCATCTACAACCAAGTCAAAGTATGGCGTTGGTGTTCATCTGTCTGCAGTAAGCTGCTCACACCAGGTTGGTTATTTCTATCCCATTCTATTTTCTCATACACAATGGTGAAATTATTTGTGCTCAGTGCATAGATTGTAAGTATGTATTATCTAGTTGTCCTTTAGCAAGTGGCCATCTTAGTGGATTTTATATAGAAAGTGAACTTATCTTTACGGATTGTCATATTCTCAGCAAATGGCTATCTTAGAGCTACAAATTGATTTGATCTCAGTTAAGCATTGCAAGAGCCTAAGCTAGGCTGCACAACTACAAAGATGTTCGTGAATGCTCGTACAAGCTTTTCTTTGAATTGACATCAAAAGAATCCTTTTATTGAACATAAGTGATTGTAGAGCTTCTTTTATATTTTATTCATTACTGTTCTAGTTATTTGGTTTAGGATGTGCCTTTGGTTTAAGAAGTGCACGTGAGTGCACTGTCCTGTTCTCTCGTCATATCAGGTTCATGGTTCTTTGTTCTTCTTTGTTCATATTATTTGTGTTTCTTTCTATTTATTTAATATTGTTTTATTTTTACAGTGCAAAATTTTGTGATGATGACGAAAATGGAGTACGGTACATGGTATTTTGTCGCGTAATAATGGGTAACATGGAACTTGTTCAGCCAGGGAGTCAGCAGTGTCATCCCAGTAGTGAGAATTTTGATAGTGTTGTCGATGATCTTCAAAATCCAAGACAGTATATATTATGGAATATGAATATGAACACCCACATTTTTCCAGAATTTGTCGTTAGTTTCAAGGTCCCTTCTAATGCTGAAGGTGATACGCTACTCCTCCTTGAGGTTCTATTTCCGGATGAGTAATATGCCACATATTTATGCATACACATTCACAAATATATCCACATTCTTCTCCTAATGAATGAGAACTTGAAGATCTTTATATTGGATACGTGCTACTCTATCATTTGGCATTTGCCGGATGGAGCCAATGAATCCTGGTGGTTTCAGAATCAAGCATCCATCTCTATTTTCCAATCTCCTTGAATGCTTATAGTTGAATCCATGATGCATAATAATCTCCTTTTGATTGGCCTTTATTACATTCGCGATCAATATCTGCTTAACCATTGCTCCTATTACTTAGTCTACAGTGTCTTCTGCAAATGCTGTAGGAATACAGGAGTTTCTTTTTTCTTTTTTAAACTTCCTTTATACTTGACTTTTTTTTTTCCTCTTCCTATAGGATTTTTTGTTGGAAGTGAGATTCAGCATGTTACTTCTGGCATCACTTCTTCACCCGGTGCTCTGTGAAATTTGCCAATGGGTTCTTCTACAGTTGATCGGAATCTGTCAATAGAATCTACTGCTATTGATTTGAATCTGCCAATGGAATCTCGTGCCACTGATCTGGTAAGGATACCTATTATATTTTGCACTTTCTTTTGCTTCTACTCCATTCACTGTGCTGCATATTTTATTCTGCTATTTTTGACTGACTTTGCTTTGTCTTATTACTAATTATTGCACCTCACAGAACTTCACTTATTGTCTACTACCATATTGGATCTGTTGGGCCTAGCCTCTATAGCTGCTTTTGGCAACAGTATACCTGAGGATGCTTTAATTGAAAATTTATTTTATGAGTGCTGGTGAAGCTGCCAAATGTATGAGAAAAGCAAGTAACACATTCAAGGAAATGCTTTTGCTAAAGCAGCCGTAGGAGTAGACTAAACAGGCCCTGAATACATTTGTCACAGCATTACTAGTGGATATCCAATTCTGGCAAAGGCTGACATATCTTTGTATTTATTTATTTCTGGAAGGGCAGTCAGAAATTGTATGGTAGGGTTCAAGTGTCCACCAAATCTCTTTGCAATGCATATGTAGGTGCAGATTTACTTGGCTTTAGTTTGTACATTTTCAATTCAGGGTGATAGTCCTGGGTCATTTGCCTGCTTATAAAGTTCACTTATTAATGCTTCCGTCTGAAAGCCAGTTGATTTTGCAACATAGCAGGATATGCAATTATTGAACAGAATTATTGTTTTCAGGATACATATTATGTTATTCAAGAATCATGAGGTTACTATTGAAACCTGCAAATTGTTTGTTACACTTAAAAGAAAAAATTGCTGCAGAGTCTAAGAGACATTGATAAAATATCGATTTGCCGAACAGAATGAACTGACCATAGTTTGTGCAAAGAAGGTAAATGTGTCATTGAATGCCATAGCAGACCAATATATGTCAGAAAGAACTATACAATCCTTTGCACTTCAACTGGTCAAGCCAGAGCAATTGATAGTTGTGTTCCTGACTTTGATTTATCTTGTTAAACTAGGGTATTTTTTTTTATGTTATTGATGAGTTTCATTTGTGTCACTTAGATTGTTATATTTCTGCTATCTTAAGTTCTGTTCATTTGATTGTCAGTATTTTCTTATGTCTTAGGGAAGTAAAAGCCAGTTGGCATCAGAATCTGGGGGATCTCTAGAAAAAGCTTCAAGTCTTGGTTCAAGCAACAAAAGAACTCCTAAGTACCCCTGGATGCCTTTCCCTTTGTTGTTTGCTGCAATCTCAAATAAAGTTCCTCCTAAAGAAATGGAACTTGTAACTACTCATTATGAACTGTTCCAGGTTTGCTGAATAACTAGTCTTCTCATCTCCTGTATTGATTTAAGTATATTTTCTGATGTTCTTGTGTCTTCTTATCACTTTGTTTTTGTTTGGTTTTTTAACTTTCTTTATTTTCTAATGTAATATTAGACCAAGAAGATAAGCAGGTTCGATTTTATCAAGAAGTTGAGATTGATAGCTGGAGACCTTGTCGCATCAATTGTTGACTCAAAGGCCATTTAATTGCTAGCGTTTTAACTGTTTTGAAAATACGCAGTAAATTGCTAATATATAAATTTTTGTGCTCTTTAAAAACATATTTACATTTTCTTAGATCATATAATTTAGATTTTAAATTCTTATTTTTAAAATTTATCTAATGGATTATTATATTGAAGTATTTGATATATACACACATATAAAAATACCACATATTTTATTTTTATTATATTTTAAATATAATTAATGTAAAATATGTATAATATTTTATAAAATAAGTCATTAAATAATATTCAATAAAAAAATTTCATTCAACCAAAAGGTAATTATGCATAAATCTTAATAATTAGCTATTTTATTCAATTGTTACGTCAATTAAAAATCTTAATAATTAGTAATTTTCTAAATGTTAATGCAGCTTAGTTATTTCTTTAGGATTTTGGTAATGGAATCGATCGATTATTTTAATTTGATCTAATGGGCTTATGTGCTTAGTTGGATTATTTTTCCTCCCTTCTTTCTTTCAAAGGTTTCCTGTTGGGATATAAAATATAAAAATCCTACATTAAAAAAGTAATAAAATTATAAAGAGTATATATAAGTTTAAGATATAATTAATTAATAGTTAGTTCTAACTTTTAACTATAATTAGATTTTAATCCATCTGATAACCCATCGTCGAAAATTTAACACTTTTTGCAAGAGTAATCTCAATAACTGATTACCTCTTGTCTGTCTTTATGTCGCACATAATGCTCAAATAATAATTGATTTTTAGTGTTTGCTCTTCATACCTCTCTTTCTCTCTCCCTTTCTGAATTGCTGATTTTTAGTATTTGCTCTATATATCTCTCTTTCTCTCTCTCTTTTTGAACCACTGATTTTTAATGTTTGCTCTTCATACCTCTCTTTCTCTCTCCCTTTTTGAACCATTGATTTTTAGTGTTTGCTCTACATACTTATCTTTCTCTCTACCTCTCTGAACCACTGGGTTCTAGGATGTTTTTAGATTTAGTGGAATAGGTTGCAAGGTTGGGTTGGATCATGTGCCTAGTTGGATTATTTTTCCTCTTTTCATTCTTTCAAAAGCTACCTGTTGAGATATAAAGATATAAAAATCCTACATTGAAAAAGTAATAAAATTATAAAGCATATATATAAATTTAAGATATAATTAACTAATGGCTAGTTCTAACTTTTAACTATAATTAGATTTTAACCCATTTGATAACCCATTGTCGAAAATTTAACACTTTTTGCTAGAGAAATCTCAGTAATCGATTACCTCTTGTCTATCTTTATGTCGAACATAATACTCAAACAACAGTTGATTTTTAGTGTTTGCTTTACATTCCTCTCTTTCTCTCTCTCTCTCTCTGAAATTGGGTCCCAAGATGCTTTTAGATTTAGTGGAATAGGTTGAAAGGTTGGGTTGGATCATGGATGTCATGAGGTTAGGGTTTAAGATTTGATTGATATCAACTGAATGTAAATTGTAATTATGTAATGGTTCATACATGTATGTAAAATTAATTTTAAACTAAAATATACATTATATTAAAGCAGCATTGAGATTACGAGAGAGAAATTTTATAATATAATGGTGATTTCAACTAGACATCCTATTTGAAATGGCAAGTTAATGAAATAATAATATGTGGTATAATAATTAGAGGGTGAGTTTTCAATATTGACTTTTTTTCTTGATTTTTTCTCCACTTTATTAATGATTTCGAAATTAGTATACCATATGTTATTATTTTATTGACTTACCATTCTAAATAAGTATGGATGACAATTGTTAGAATTTCTTGAAAGTCTTTACATTTATTAAATTCAATTTATTTAAGTACTCTCATGTTTTTATATATACTAAATTTTTAATATTTTAACATTGTAAAATATTTTTAATATATTAGGCATATTTACATTTTAGTTATATTTGATTAATGTTTTATATATCTGAATTTTATTAATATTTTTTAAATAAATTTATTCTTATTTTCATTTATTATCTATAAATTTTATAAATATATAAAAATTTAATAATATAAAATTTAAGTTGAGAATGAGAATCCTTACAGAAATGAGGATCTCTGTGGGAATGGAGATTAGGGATGGCAACGGGGCGGGACGGGGGAGCTATCCCCATTCACATCTTAGCGGGGAATTCTCATCCTCGTTCTCGTCTCACATATACGGATAATTTAGTCTCTGAAAATCCCAATTCCCCATTTGAATTTTATATTGCTAATTTTATATGTATTTATAAAATTCATAAATAATAACTAAAAATAAAAATAAATTTATTTAAAAAATATTAATAAAATTTAGGCACATAAAGTATCAACCAAATATAATTAAAATATAAATAAGCATAATACATTAAAAGTATTTTACAATATTATTTAATAAAACATTTAAAAATATTTAAAAATATTCTATAATTAGTAAAATAGAATTAAACTTTTTTACTTTCTTATTTTTATAAAAATTATAATACATAAATGTTATATATAAGGGTAATTAAATAATTATATTAGGTATATTTATAAAATCCCCACGGAAACAAGGACGGGGATCTCCGCTGGGCGGAGAATACACTCCCCATCTCCGTCTCCGTCCCCGTCCCCACTAACGAGAGAGAAATACTCCTCATCTCCACCCCCATGGAAAGATAAATCAGGAAGTCCCCGCCTTGTTCAGAAAAAATCCCACAGGTAACCAGGGATTCCTCGCCTCATTGCCATCCCTAGT
>CANXYC010850409.1:0-46809 GCA_948193065.1 Aleurites moluccanus | reverse complement strand
TCAATATTTACATATATCAAATATTAGCTAACCATTTCACAAAACCATGGAGCATCTACAAAATTTAAAAAAAAAAAAAAACACATAAAGGAGATAATGCATAGATATGTATGGTTCTTAGTTGAAGAAGACAAAACTGGAACCGCACCTATCTACCGAACCCATTGAAAAATGATAAACCACTAAAAAGAATGAGATACAATCTCAGTGAATAGTATATATGTCACACTACTTGTTAAAAAAAAAATTTCAAAAGGGAAGTAAAAGGTTTAACAATATAAAATATAGATTAAATGATGATGAACATAACAAAATTAGATATGTATAAGGTATATAATCAAGAATCTTGGTTAGGAATTACAATGCAATATATAAAGGTATCAATAATTGATTCACTATAATGACAGATTTATAATCACTGTATAAAAGCAGAGGTTACAGCTGGTAGCATGCTTATCACTCATACAACTGATCAGACTGTATGGTTGAGAACACCCCTCCTAGTTAGGGTTCATTGTAAAAGTTTTACTATACACAATGGCTGATAAAATTGTTATCTTACTCCATCAGGTGAGTAGGCCTGTCATTTACAATATCAGGTTTAGTTTCAATTCAGGTTCCACATTTATAATGTATAGAAGACTTAATATCAATTTCAATAAATTCAATGAAGAAATATATATTCATCGTAGAATCAAGATTTGAATCAACAATAAAGCAACAAAAATATTAATATTTTTCAAAGTGACATTTGGCCAAATTTTGGTTTTTCAGTTCCAATGGCTATGATTTTGGTTATTATCATATCTAAAATGCTTAAGGTATCAATGTGAAGAATTAATGGTGTTCATGCCAAAATTCAAAACAATAACAAAGAAATTGACATGTCCACATTATGCCAAATGAAGGGTAAATCAACCAATTAAGTATTTCAATTAATTAGGTTGTTATTTGGCTTCCATAAATCAATGATAAGGTTTAAGAATCATAATTGAACAAGATAATATAGCAACATGGAATTTAGGATTTCATAAGGCAATGAATATTAGCAAGTTTAATTAGGTTCCATTTCAAGTAAGATAACATATATACATACTCACCTTTACAACTCTAGCTCTAAACTTAGCTCACTCTCTAACACAAGTAAAAGGAATGATCCAATGATTCTTCTTCTTTATCTTTATTCTTTAAAGCTACAAAAGCAATTAGATAGTTTTTAATACTCAATTTACTTTAATTTCATATAATATGAGTCAAATTGTAACTATTTTTCTCAAAATCTAAAACTTAATTTTCTGGTAGCCTAGGTTCTTTTGTCAATATCTTTGGTTATACTCATCTAATTACTTTAATTCTTTTTTCTAATTAAACTAGATATATGAGGGTTTAACATATTAAAATTTTAGATTTTTCTGAGCACTACATGAATTATGGTGAATTTCCTAATTCTTCCATGCATCCTGAAATCTGTTCTGCAAATTCTATCCGATAACCCATACTCTTTCATTTATATATCAACGTGTTGATATCCAAATTATGTTATGTTTTCATTGAAATTTAGCTAATACATAGGGAAACAATTTTTGTGTTTTGTGTTTTCTCTAATTTTGACTTTAAAGTTCTCAAAAATATAAAAAATAGTAGAGTTTAACAATCCAATCCCTAACCCGAGTCAATGATACTCAGAACCTCATATATCTTTACACAAAAAGAATTTGCATATATTCTACACATATATATCTACAACTTTCATGTTTTGAGAATTTCCAAAATCTAATTCTAAAATCCCAAAAATTAGCTTCCAAAATTCTGTCAAGATTCAAAATTTCTAAGAGTTACTTTTAACTTTATCTTTCTTTCAGTATTTTAGTCTCTAATCCACTAATTAAGCCTACTAAATTAAATTATGAAGTTAGTTTAAAGATATTATCTCTTTGGAGCTCTTGAAAATTTTCTTTAGATTTCAATAAAAACCCAAGAATTTGATGAGAAAAAGAAACTTGAAAGCTTAAAATTGGGGGTGAAGTGTTGTTAATTTGATTAAGGAGAATTAAATTTTTTTTTTTTTTTTAAGAAATGGCTAGAACGTTTCAGCAAAGGAATGAATGGAGATGAAAATGATAGATTTTTTTTTTAGTTCACAAAGTGTTAATTTATATAATTATATTATCAATTAAAATTTTAAAAAATGAAATTAACTTAGTGGGGGAGAGCCCATATGGCCAGCCACCCCACCCCAAATTTTTTTTTATTGGTCAAATTACTTTTTTGACCTTTGTTTTTTTTCAAAAACTACAAAATTATCATTTTCTTCTAGTTCTTCTATTTACTATTTACACATTTAGATTTTTATCAATTTCACTCAATTTTATTTTTAACTCACTTACTATTTATCTAATTTTAGGTATTCCATAATCATTTCTGACTAATGCACTTTCTAAATTTTATAAAATTTCACTATCGATACTCGTTTCTTAAAATTATTCTTAATCATTTTAAAATTTAATAGGGTTATTACAACTACTTCCACTGCTTATGGTAAATAAGCTCAACTTTTAATTTTGAAGAAGCTCTTGTCCCTCAATTTAAATCTAATTACCTATCCAAAGAAATTCATTATTATCCCTGATTGGAATGCCACCCAACTCTTCACCCAATTATCGCCAAGGCTTAAAAATAGAGTATTACATAAAAATAAAGTATTATGTATTATATATGTGAAACTCACAAAATTTAGAGCAAATAAAAGTAGTAACTTAATTAAGAGAAGCAAACTCAAAAGCTACTAGAACTTGAAAATATGCTAAGAGATAAAAACTACTAGAGCTTCGAAACACAAATAAATTTGGTAAATTTAGGGATGGAGCCCAATTAGAATCCAGGAGGGTCTAGACCACCTCGGCAAAAAAAAATCTCATTAGTCTATAGAAATTTTTTTATTTAACCCATTTAAATCTAGTTTTTTATATAAAATTAATTTTCACTTCATCTAAAATTAATTAAAAATATCATTAGTCTATAAAAAAAATTTTACTTGACCCATTTAACCTAAATTTTTTAAATAAAATTAATTTTTGATCCATCCAAAAATATTTTTTTTAACTTTATCTCTAATTAAATTGATTGAGTTTTAATCGATAGATTTAACTTTTTATCTGATTTGATTCGAGTTTGATTAGGACTTATGCAAGCTGTAGATTCATTCTCGTATTTATAAATCAACTTGGGAGTGTTGTTTCACATTGTGCCTCTATAGGTTCATTTTCTTCACTTATCCGCCTCAGGTTGACTTCATTGCTTCACAAAATATTATAATGATTTTGTCATTGTTGTAGGAGTCGTAGTTCGTGTTTCATATGTTAGCATCTTGTTAAGATATGAGTATTTTTATAAAAGACTAAGTGCTAATTTTTTTTCATGCAGCTATTAATTTTTTTATTCTCAACAATTATATTATAGCGTTTGGTTATAGATAATTATTAGTTGTTAGGTAATTAAAATGTTGTTATTTGCAAAAGATCCAAATCAATTTTTTTAAAAAAAAGTTTATTTTTTTTAAGTAAAATACTAAATTATTCTCTAAAAATAATATTTAAATAAAAAACTAAATATTAATATTTATTTTTAATAGTCATTTAATATAGTAAAAACTAATAATAATTTTACCAAATACTTGTAACAATTAACTATTTGATAACAGTCACCAACTACCAACTACTAGCCATTAACCAACAACTAACAGCAACTACGAACGACTAAACCAAATGGGGCCTAAGGTCCTATTTAGTTTAGCTGTTCGTAACAGCTGTTAACTGTCACTGATAGTTGTTAGTTTGTGGTTGTTACCTAATAGCTGATTGTTGCAGGTGTTTAGTAAAATTATTATTAGTTATTAGCTGTTATTATATTCAATAACCATTAAAAATAAATATTAATATTTATTTTTTTATTTAAATATTATTTTTAGGGGATAATATAATCTTTTTAATTAAAAAAGCATGAGCTTTGAGCTATATAATTAAAAAAGGATGAGCTTTTTTTTAAAAAAAATAGTTTTAATTTGAAACTTTTGCAAATAACAGCTATTTAACTATTTAACAACTAACAACTGTCAATAACCAAACACTATAATGCAGCTGTTGGGAATAAAAAAGTTAACAATTATATCAAATTTTTTTACTAAATATCCACTAAATATAAATATGATACAATTAAATTATTGTGTCAAAATCTTTAACACAAATACAATCTATTTATTGAAAAAGAAACACGAATACGATACATGTAATCCGTTTATTAAAAATGTTGTATATAATTATAATTTAACTTTTAATTCTATTCATATATAATATTAATTTATTAAAATTAATTTGAATTGATTTTTTCAACTACATATTTACATAAAAATTAAATTATTATTTTATCACCAATAAATATTTGATATTCTAACTCAATTGACAATATGACAGTTTAGATATTGAAGAATCAACTGAATTATTACATTTTATAGAGTAGGTTAGATTCTCAAGCGATAGCTAAATTTTTTCCAATGAAGATTACATGAAAATTAATCAAAATTAGACACAGGACTAGTGCTAGTAGGTGACAACTCCAAAGTGAGCAGTTCTTATAAAACTCAACTCAAGGAAAGCTTAATCTCAAACTGGTTTTGTATCTTCTTTTTTTTGTTGTTGTTTGTAGCTAAATTAATTATTTCTTTTTTAATTTAGCTTTAATAATTATTTAAAATGATAATCTTATAGTTTTAAAAATAATTATCATTGAGTTAAAACTTATTAATATTAATTTATTATTAAATTCAAAAAAATATGAATAAAGTAGATACAAATATTGGATCAAATCGAAATTTTATCTAATTCGATCCAATCTAAATTTAAAATAAAAAAATTATTAAATAAAATTTAATCTGATCTGATATTTTAAATAGATCCGACTTGATCTAATGAATTTAAATTGAAATCTGAAAATGAAAGGCATATCCTTCAATTATTTTGTATCCTAAAGGATTAATTGTAATTTTTCCCTTTTAAAATGATCCATTACACTAAATTCCTCATAACTTTTTAAAAATACACTAATTTTCCTTTGACGAATATCATAATATATTATTAGACATTTTTGTCCAATTTTATCGTTAGTCAACTGTTAGTCAACCTTACAAGAATAGTAAAACGACCAAAATGCCCTTATCCTTTATTTTTAATTAATTACATTCTATTTTTGTTTTATTTTTTTTAAGGTTAAAAAATTTATTTTCATATTTTTGACAGAATTTAAAATAAAAAATAAATAAAAATATTTTTTATAAAATATTTTTTTATTTTTTATTTGTTATTTTTTATTTTAAAAATAATTTAAGAAGAAATTAAATTATTTCTTCTTAAAATTTTTAATACAAATAAAAAATTTATTTTCATATTTTTGACAAATTTAAAAATAAAAATTAAAAAATATTTTTAATTGTTATTTGTTATTTTTTAAAAAATAAAATAAAAATATTTTTTAAATATTTTTAAAAAATATTTAAATTTTCAAATTTATCAAAAGTATAAAAATAATTTTTTTAACCTTAAAAAAAAAATTAAAACAAAAATAGAATGTAATTAATTAAAAATAAAGGATAAGAGCATTTTGACCTTTTTACTACCCTTGTATGGTTGACTAAGGATTGACTAATGGCAAAATTGGACGGAAGAGTCTAGTAGTATATTGTAACATTCGTTAGGAGATAAATATTTTTAAAAAGTCAAAAAAAATTTAATGTAGTAGGCCATTCTACAGAGAAAATTACAATTAACCCTATCCTAAAATACAAATGTAGGTACAAATATATGTACATTGCAATTATTTTTTTTTTATTTGGTTAAAAGGACGGGGCAGAAAACACCACAAAAACCAAAAAGAAAATACAGGAAATTATTGTTCCTGTATTTTTAATATATGAAAGGAAGGAAAGTGGATAGAAAGTGGTTTCTTTTTGTTTTATTCAAAGTCTCAATACCTTTTTATTATTATTATTTTTTTTTTCAAAAAAGAGTTGCAGTGGACTAGAAACAATGAGAGCTGTGCTTTTCAAATTCTGATATTTTTGGTATTTGGTGATTTTATAGAATTAAAAGATCAAACAAATTATGAAAGAATTATATTTTTTTTTCATTTGACAAACAAGTCTTTTTTTTTTATATAAAACTAAAAGAAATGAATAAAAGTATAAATAACAATAAAATTCAGTTTTTTTTTTTTTCTAAGTCATTAGGCTTTTAAGAATTGTAATTAACTTAAATATTTAGCAATGAATTTTTGATTAATTTTCTTTGTCAGAAAAATATCGAATATTCTCTTTTTTTAAAAATAGAATTACTTTTCAAATACAAATTGTTAGTTTAAAGAAGTTATTGAGATATTTCGTAATTGAATATATAATTTATAATATTTTTTAATATTAATTTTATTTGATGATATTTAAATTTTATCACTTATTTATAAAATATAAAAAATAATTATATATATGAATTCACTAATTATTTTTTTCATCATAAATTTCAGGTTCAGAAATACAAAGAAAATTAAAAATTATATTTTTATATATTTAATGACATTCAAATTAATAATATATAAATATATAAAATTCAAAATATATTTGATAACTCCTAATGAAAATTAAATGAATTTATAATATAATAATAAAGTGTTATGAGTATGAGTGTGAATATATAAATACAATATTATTAATATTTAGAGTGTGCCTATAGTCATTTGGATGATGGCAACAGCAAAAACTAGAGGGGGCAAAACAGTAATTTAATAAAATTTAGGCATTATTGACTCGCATTGAATTCATCTGGTACTTGCATCTAGTAAAAGATATTTCCAATTCCAAAATTCATTTCCAAAGTTTCTCACCTTCTCCTTCAATCGTTTTGTCTTTATGTGTATATGTTTTCTTGAACTTTTCTCTTAACTAATTTCATCAACAAAACCCAAAATCCAATTTCACACTGTAAGTTCTTTATCTTCTTTTTTGCTCAAGACCAATCAATCTCTATCTTTACTTTTGTTCTTGTTTGGATTTTTATCCTTGAAATTTATATGAATTGTTTAGTTTATTTAGTGAATTTGTTTCATGAATTTGAAAAAAAATGAAGTTGCAATTTAGTTTTATTGTGGGAATTTGATGTTTGAACTTTTTTGTTTTCCTTAATGGAAGATCGGTGATCTGGGTTGCTTTTTAATATTGTTGGTACTGTTGAGTTTTTGATGAGTTTAGATTAGGGTATTGAAATTCGATGGTCAACGGTGTAGAATCCAATAATGCATTAGAAAGTGTAAGTGCCTGAGCCTTATTTTCTTACCAGTATTTCCAGTTCCAAGGGCTGAACGCCTGAACTGGATGATGATATTGTTGCCAATTGGATTCATTTTATTCTAATTCTTTGTTCCTTTCTTTTGTTTTTTCTTTGCCTTGAAGGTGGTGTTTATATGTGAAGCTGTAAAAAATGTTTGATTGTAGTTACAAATCCCAATACCTAGGAGGACAGAGAGAGAAGTTTGTCAGGTAATGAGGACTCTTTTGATTTCTTTTCTTCTCGGGCACTTATGAAGGACGCAAAATTTGGATTATGTTGATGTTTAATTTTCATCAAATTTCCTTGATCTTGTTCAATTAATGTTAGGAATCATTGCCTTCTTATTAAGTCATACAAATGTTAGATTATCATCATTGGACAAGTCATTTTCCACTGTGCCATTTACTACCATAGTGATTTTTTTGTCATTCTCTAACCAAAAGGCATGTAGGCATGTATGCTGAGACATGGTTATGGTATTTATTGGTGTCTAAAGTAGAAGTACTGAACATAATCATGGGATTCAAGATTGCGGTAATGGTCTACTCTACAGTGTTTATACATTACTACCCATTCAAAGTTGATCATTTGCATTTCATTTTCTAGCTTATTTTGAAATGCATATAGTTTTGTACTATATCACCAGATATTATCAGGGGATATCTCTTTCCTGTAGAGTTAAAATCATTTGACAGAGCTGGTTCTATATTTATATAACCATGATAGTTGCATAAGGTCTAGAATTTTCTTAAAAAGTTCTAAGTTAGAGTTCAAATGTTCAATATAATTGTTAATATTTTACATTTTCTTTTACAATGTTGGTTTGGGTAGGTTATTGCTTGATCCATATATACTTAGGAGCAATTATCCAGTTAATGAGAGGAAGTAACATTGTGGACGAGACAACTGATAGTCATTCTTTCAACAGGATGCATAAGTGGACTATTTCATGGTTCATAGGAAAATTTTAGGCTCAGAAATTTTCAGGTCTTAAGTGTTTATTTAAGTGAAACATCTGTGCTTGTTACCCTTGCAAATGCCAAATTCAATTTCAGTATTGTTACCTTTTATAAATCATCCTTTTAATACAAAATTCCATTGTGTTTTCGAGTTTTCTCTAGCCATACAAAGATCCACGGAAAAATGAAGGTAAAACCAGGATCTAGAGCTCTAGGAGTGGATAGCATGTTGCTAGTGGTGATAGAGGAAGCAAAACAATGGGAAACTGTGGCAAGATTGCTGGAATTTTAATTTTTTACTTCTTTAGAATTTTTATTGACAATGCATGGAAGGCCTAGTCTTGTGACAGAGAAACATTGCATTACGTACCTATTTTCCCAATTTGATTGTTTCTCTCATAACTAAGCGTTACTAAGATCTGTTATTGCAAATTCCAGGTACCTGGTAGTGTGCATAAAATATAGATAATTAACCATTCCTCTTTTTTTGTTTCCAATGGTGTAGGAATTGCTTTTTATCATTTTCTCCTTTTTTTGCTTTAGAATATGAAAGTGTCTTCGTTGTTGATATTGATCCTTATCTATATTTTAGGTTGGACGACTTGGACTCTAGATTATCATCATCATCTGATGCAGGAGTGATAAAATGTGGATTTGGTATAGAGGGATTTAGTCATGCTGGCCAAGGAACCAATACAACATCCAGATCTTTCAAAAAAGGAATCAGAAAGGGATCTGTAGGATTTAAGTCTATTGGTCGTTCACTTGGATTTGGGGTATCTAGAGCAGTATTTCCAGAAGATCTTAAAGTTTCAGAGAAAAAGATATTTGATCCTCAAGACAAATTTCTCCTGTTGTGCAATAGATTATTTGCCATATCATGTATTCTGGCAGTATCTGTGGACCCTCTGTTCTTTTATCTTCCATTTTTCAATAATTCAGAAAAATGTCTTGATATAGATCGAAAGTTAGCAATTATAGCAACAACCTTGCGGACAATTATTGATGCTTTCTATCTTATTCGCATGGCTCTTCAGTTCCGAACAGCTTATATAGCTCCCTCTTCTCGTGTATTTGGGCGAGGTGAACTTGTGATAGATCCTGCACAAATAGCCAAGAGATACTTGCGCCAATATTTCATCATTGATTTTCTTTCTGTTCTTCCCATACCACAGGTTTAAAAGTTGTGCTACCTGTTTATGTTTGTGCATAGCATGCATATGTGCTTTATTCTTATAACAATATTTTTGGCCCTAAAGTTCTTGCTTGCTATTTGCTTTTGACATTTATGCTATTTTGCCTTAAATAATTTTCATTTCGTAGTGCTAGATCTGCAAAAAGACCTGAGTGGGCTACTGGTTTTTAATATCTTTCTGTGGCATCTACATCTATTTCATTCTGCTTTGTTGTCTATTCTTTTTCTTGGTTGCCAATTTGTATATACTTCTCTCTATATGTGCACCTCTTTGTGCCTGTTATGATAATATCTGTTTCTTATGCATGTGAATGATGCTTGGCAGATTTAAATGCTGTATCACTTGCTAAAAGTAGACTGCAGTGGGTCCACTTTTAGTTTTGTTGCATCTGTATCTAGTAGGGTAGTATATTTTTTTCAGATATCTTCCTCTCTCATGTGTTTGACATTGATGCTGATTGCTTAATTATATCAATTAGATTGTGACTAGAATTAACGTTAGAGAGATTATTTGCTTCTTGTATGCCCATTTGTTTGTTTTAGGAAAGTTCCTAGTCATTGGCATACTTTGTCCCAAGTACTCTTTTATTTGCATCCAAATGGTTTCGTTCACGATACATTGTATAGATAATATCATGGATTTAAAAAACGGCCGTTAACGGAAAATAAGGGTGGCGTTACCGTTATTAACGGGCAAAGAAAATTGTTTGAATAACGGTCGTAATGGCCGTTAAGAATGTTACGTAACGGTGTAACGGAGCTGGGTTCTCTTTTCTTCTATTTTCTTATCCTTTTTTATCCTTTCTTTTCTTTGCTTTTTCTTTCTTTTCTTTTGGTAAAAAATATACATGTTGAGTCTTTTTTTATAGAGGATTATGCTTATTAACTCTTAGATTTAGTGATTTCTGTCAAAATTTCTCATTTACAATTTTTTGCAGAAAAATTGCGTAGCGGTTAGCCGTTACTGTTACGTTATGACCGTGATAACCCCATTACTGTTACACGCGACCGCGATTTAAATCTATGGATGATATTAATTGTTCAGTTGCAATTTGCTCTAAGTTAAACCTGAAGTTTCTTGAAGATTGCCAATGGTGACAATTATAAACTTGTACAATCTTTGAGGCTATCAGTTGTGAAGGGCAGAATTCTCCCTAGGATGTAGAAATTGTGCGTGAGTCATCTGGTTCAGATCTATATTCAATATCTCTGAGAAAAATACCTGCCATTTCATGATCTGTCTTTGGCTGGAAACTTTGTTTATTGGTGATGTGTGTGTTTAATGTAATTTATAAAATTAGAAAATGTTTTTATTGTCTGTACCAAAGTTAGCACCACAATCAAATGTAAATTTTGGCTTTCAAATATTACCTTATCTTTTCAAAGATCAAAATTTTCAGAGCAATATCCTTCTTTTTGACCTGTATTATACTGGTTATATATTTGAAAAGTTAGTAGAAAAATATGAGCTTCGCTTCTTCTAATATTGATGCCGTGTTCACAGCACTTGTTTTGGGATGTACTACATTTTTTATGCTGAACTTAGTCTGTCATTTATTTGAGATATTAAAGTCTGTTTCATGTTTCTCATATTATAATTTTTTTTTTTTAAGATTTTGGTTCACTTCTCCTTTTGAAAAGGAGGATATTTTCTTGTTTTAGACCTTTGGTTGTACAATGTAAAGGTTCCTGTTCAATTAAACTAGCCAGATGGGATCTAACCAAGGTGGGTGAAACTCTAGCGGAGACTTTATGTTTATGGATGGCTTGATGTATAATGTTGATATAATAAGTGTGTGGAGTTTTGAATTATAGTTTCAGAAGGGTGACAATGAATAATGAAATAGTTTTGTAATTTTAGTTTGCATGCATCATCATATCATAGTTTTTATGTTGTAAGGGTTTGCAAGACATGTTATTCATGATTTCTCGATATGTGCAGATTGTGGTTTGGAGATTTCTTCAGAGGTCAAAAGGTTCAGATGTTCTGGGAACAAAACAGGCCTTACTTTACGTTGTCATGCTTCAATTTATTCCTAGGTTACTCCGCATAGTACCCTTAGCTTCAGAAATGAAAAGAACAACAGGAGTATTTGCTGAAACCGTATGGGCAGGTGCTGCATATTATCTGCTATTATACATGCTTGCTAGTCATGTAAGTCCTGTTTCCTTGTCTCATGAAAACTATTGTTACTTCTTAGTTGTTCTTTTTTAGCTTGCTGTCTATAGCGTAATATATATGTTTTTCTAACAATACATTTACAACTACACATCAATATTGAATGACCTCTCTCTCTAAACCTGTCGCACTGTATTATGTTGGATGGTTGGATCTTTAATTGTTGTGCTGTTTATAATGGGTATAGTTATGTTACTGTTTTCTTTTAAAGATAATAATGTTGATTATTTTGTACTTTTTCATCATTTATTTATTTATTTAGTGTAAGGAAGGGCCATTGGGTATAGGTTGCACAATGTGGTATAGCTTTCCCCCTTCATAATCCCTATTCCACTCGAATCCACTAGGACAACAACTTTACTTATCCATAAGAGAGTTGTTGACTTGTGGATCATATCACTGGACTTCTTTGCTCTTTAGCATGGATTGCTAGGGTTATCCATGTTTGAATTTAGATCCCAGAATGTAATTTTTTAAGAGTTTTGGTTGTAATGATTAGACATACTCTTCTTCCGTTCTTTCCTTGTTATTTTGGTTATTTGCTAGGGTTATCCTATGGTCAATATCCTTCTGTTTCAATGTTTAGTTGGAGCCTACAACTGATTGTATTTAAGCAGAATCTCACACATGTATTTTGCAGGTAGTTGGTGCATTCTGGTATTTGTTAGCTGTAGAGCGGCAAGATGCATGCTGGGAAAAGGCTTGTCGTGAATCTCGTGATACTTCACATTGCCGTTTAGATTTCTTATATTGTGGCAATCAGCATATGGATGGTTATGCTAACTGGAGCAAAATCAGCAATGATACTCTCCAGTCAAATTGCGAAGCCAAAGATGATGGGCCATTTGATTATGGAATCTACACAAATGCTTTGACATCTGGCATTGCCTCATCGAAGAAATTCATCTCTAAATTCTGTTACTGTTTGTGGTGGGGGCTTCAGAACTTGAGGTAAACTCACTTTTTCATATTTTCGTTTTTTTTTATAGATTCAACATTATATAGCAAATAGTAGCTAACATTTTTGGTTTTATTGCAACTGTGTTTCAGTGTATTATTACATTTTTATAGAGTAGGTTAAATTATCAAGCGATAGCTAAATTTTTTTCCAAGTTAAGATTACATGAAAATTAATCAAAATTAGACACAGGACTAGAGCTAGTAGGTGACAACTTCAAAGTGAGCAATTCTTATAAAACTCAACCCAAGTAAAGATTAATCCCAAACTAGTTTTGTGTTATTATTATTATTATTATTATTATTATTATTTTTGCCGGGGGGGTGGGGTGGGGGTGTTGGGGGGGATGGGGAGGGGGTTCTTTTTCCTCATTTTTCATTGTAACTTTTCTTTAAATATTAACTAATATTAAATTATATGTAAAAAAATTAATGTATTACAGATTAAAATATAAATATGTGTGATATAACTATACAAAACTTTACATACCTAATATATTTATTGAATAAAATTAGTGTATATATATATATATATATATATATATATATATATATATATATATATACTCCCCATCCCCCATCCCATGGGTGAACAAGCAGGAAGCGAGCAGATCCCTGCCCCGCCACCATCTTAATCTAGGACACTTTTTCTAAAGGATTTAAGGTTTCTAAGTTCTTTATTGTTTCTCCTCGTCATCTTAGGTTTATCCCTCCCATTTTTTTTTAATCTCCCGTCACTCTAATGTACTCAATCTTCTAAATTATTTTAATTTGCTCAGTCTTCCATATTGGCCCATTTGTTGGTCATCTCCCTTCTCTCAACTTTTTCAGTCGGAGTCACTTTCACGTTCTTGCAAATATTTTCACTACTTATTTGTTCTATCCCTTTATTTCCACTTTTAGCATCCACATTTCTACCATGATTATCTTGTGTGCTTGTGTTTCTTCGCTACCAAGGTTTTCTAGCAGGCTGTAACCAGCTATTCTGTTGGTACTTTTATGTGTTTTAGTGAGATGATTCTATAACTCCTGCATTGGTGTTAAGCGAAATTCACAACATAACCGCTAAAAATTCCAGGTCCCACTTTATTCCTGATCATCCATTGAAAAATGAAACCAGTCAGAATATGTCAATTATGTGTTTCAGACCTCGTATATTCTGTGATATAGACTGAGGGTTATACTTGAAAATCCCTTTATTTGCCTGTGAAAATCATACCTATGCTATCTACAATTAATTTTTTATTACCCAATGGTTGCATACCCATGAGGATCTAGCCAGTGTATCTACCAATTTAAACGACTAGCTTAAATCAGTATGTTGCCCTTTTAATTGTTTTGATTGTGAAGTTAATCTATTACAGTAACACCAATATATTTGTCTTGTCTCATTTACAGTACACTTGGCCAGGGCCTTCAAACGAGCACCTTTCCTGGAGAGGTTATATTTTCCATCGCACTAGCCATATTCGGTCTTATCCTTTTTGCACTTCTGATCGGTAACATGCAGGTAAAGGCACTAATTCCTTTGAGTTTTGTTTCTGCTATGGAAACTCCATTGGTATTGGCAATGGCAGCCCCCTCCTTTCTGAAAATTCACAAGTGTGTGGGTGGGGAGGACCCAACTCCACTTCAATGAATGACTAACGGCCTTCCTTTTAGGGCCTGTTTGGTTCATGGAATAGCACAGAATGAGATGGGAATATAATAGCTATTCCCAGTTTTGATTAAAAATTAGATATGGAATAATTATTTCATGGAATAGCAAATTTAAAATCACAAGTTTTGATTGAAATCTTAAACATATAATAATTTATTGTATATAGTAACCTAAACTTGTGAAATATAAATTTTATAAAATGAAAAGAATAGCTATTCTGTTTTGCAAGATGTTTCTTCTGTTCCATCTAATACTACTTTGAGACTCTAGCCGAGTAAGGATCGAGTTATTAGCATTCTGGTATAGTGGTATTACATCAAGTGTGGCATATAGACCATAGTAATTAAAGAACAAAGCAATAGCAAGATTGATTCAATGTCAATTGTGTGTGTGTATAGTGGTATTACATCAAGAAACTCTAGCTGAACAAGGATTAAGTTATTAGCATTCTGGTATAGTGGTATTACATAAAGAGTGGCAAGATTGATTCAATGTCAATTGTGTGTGCGCGCGCGCGTAATATATATATATATATGTATACACACACAATAAAACCTCTATAAATTAATATTGTTGGTACTCATGAATTCTATTAATTAAAATATATATTAATTAATCAAGTATTAATTTAGCCTATTAACCCAAGTCGGGACCGTATAAAATCATTATATATATATATATATATATATATGTTTTAAATTCAAAGAATCTGGTTAGAATAAATCAAACTAGATATTTACATGATTGTTTTTTGATGTTATGTCTCTATAGATGTGCACTTGACACGATTGAACTTTGTTTTAGGATGTAATCCTATCCAATTGGCATTAGATGCAAATTTGCTGTTTATTTCTTACTGATTTGGAAGTAATTTGTGATATTTGAAGTATTAGATTGATATTTGAAGTATTAGATAGCAAATAGTGCTAAAATTTTCAGAATTCTGTTATTGCTACAGACTTATCTTCAGTCCCTTACCATACGATTAGAAGAAATGAGGGTCAAAAGGCGTGACTCAGAACAATGGATGCATCATCGGTTGCTTCCACGAGAACTTAGGGAACGGGTGAGGCGCTATGACCAGTACAAATGGTTAGAAACACGTGGAGTGGATGAGGAGAGTTTGGTGCAGAGCCTACCAAAGGATCTTAGGAGAGACATCAAACGACACCTCTGTTTGGCATTGGTGAGAAGGGTAAGTTGTCTTGAATTTTGTTTCTTCCTTGTCCATGTTCCATAAGTGCATGAGCAGGTGTCCTAAGCATTTCCTTGGCACTTGCTGTTTTGGTAGTTGTTAATTGCTTCCGTGGCATTTGCAGGTTCCTCTATTTGAGAACATGGATGAGAGGTTGCTTGATGCTATTTGTGAACGGCTAAAACCTTGCTTATTTACAGAGAGTACTTACATAGTTCGAGAAGGAGATCCAGTTGATGAAATGCTTTTTATCATACGTGGGCGTCTTGAGAGTGTAACTACAGATGGTGGGAGGAGTGGTTTCTTCAACCGCAGTTTCTTAAAAGAAGGAGATTTCTGTGGTGAGGAGCTTTTAACCTGGGCATTGGATCCTAAATCTGGTGCTAATCTTCCATCTTCTACTCGGACAGTGAAGGCATTAACAGAAGTGGAGGCTTTTGCCCTCATAGCTGAAGAGTTAAAATTTGTAGCAAGTCAATTTAGGCGTCTTCATAGTAGACAAGTTCAGCACACATTCCGGTTTTACTCACAGCAGTGGAGGACTTGGGCTGCTTGCTTTATTCAAGCAGCATGGCGACGCTATTCTAAGAGGAAGAATATGGAGCTTCTTAGGAAGGAAGAGGAGGATGAATTAGAAGCAGATGAAGCTCGCGGCAATGCTAGTGGAGGTTCATATAGCATTGGTGCTACCTTTTTGGCTACCAGGTTTGCAGCCAATGCTCTTCGGGGTGTTCATCGAAATCGGAATGCCAAGAGTGCTCGGGAATTGGTGAAACTTCAGAAGCCTCCTGAGCCAGATTTTAGTGCTGATGATGCAGATTGATTTGTATTTTATGGCGACTCATTACTAATTACTATTTATGCTTTAGATGCTTGTAAGGGCAAATATGTCATAAAGATGAAAATAAAATATGTTAGTTTCTATTTCTGAATTTACTGTTAGGTTCGCAAGGCCATTTGAATTCATTCGAGTGTATTCTATTCTTTATGTTTCAATGTCAAATATATGAATATATCGTTTCTCATTAAAGTCTTTGCTCTCATCCTATAAATGTTAATAATAATCTAATCACTAAATGATAATAATAATATCAACTAAATAAGATTAAAAAACTAACATCTACTAATTAGTTTTAGCTCTATAGCATTAGAGTTATCTGACTGTGAAATCTCGAAATCAAATTCTAATTGAACTCAAATTAATCAGAAAAAAAAAGAATTTCATTTAAATAATTCAATAATATTATTAATTTTTCAAATAGAACTCCTCCTAATTAGTCATATTTGGGCATACAATTAATTTTCAAATTCAAACCCGAACCATGAACATATCTAAGACAATGGGCCAAAAAAGAACATTGAAAAATGTTCTTGTAGAATTCTAATTCAACTAGAAGCCATATTAAGAGAATTAACAACTTTATTTAAACAATAATAATCTCAATTCCAAACCTATTCCCAAATCCTTGTTGTAATTGGATGACCTATGTCCTTTTTTTTTTTTTTTTTATGGTTAATCAACATCTATATCTATCTAATATTCGATTCAAATTGGAATTTACAACCATGTGCATCTTATCCTATACAAACCCTAACTACAACTACATGTAGAGGTTGTTTCTTTTTTTCTTAAATCATGGCTATACAATTTGTAATCGTTGTCTTTCTCCTCCTTGGTGGAATTGCACCTTCTTCTTCCCAACAATTTCTCTCCCAATTTGAATTTGCATTTAACTAAGATGATGTCTTATTCTCATATGTTAAACTTGTCGGTATAAAACTTAAAATTAAGAGGTAAATGTGATAATTTCGTATTCAAACCCACTCAATTGAATAACAAAATCCAAAAATTTTAGAATCACCAAAATAATATTTATTGAGTAGATCTAAAATTTGAAAAAATTGTAAAACCAATTCTAATTTCAATTCTAATTAATTAGTTATCATATACTTCATTTCATTTTGGAGTCAACCAAAATAATTTATATATTGAGTAGAAGATTTAAAATTTGAAACATTTGTAAAACCATTTATAATTTCATTTCTAATTAATTCGTTATCATAATTTCATTTCATTTAAAGACCAAGTCTTAAATTTTCATATTTAGGCATTTTGCACCCATGGCAGCTATCAAATGCAGTATGCTCATAAATTAACAAAATTAAATAGTTCAATAAATTTTAAAAATTAAATTCACAATTTCTTATAAGTTTAATAACTAATTTCACATTATTATTTTCTAATTAAATTCACAATTTTCTAATTAAAAAAAATATCCAACACTAACTTCTATCATTATAAGTAATTACTTAGAACAATTTACTCAGATTAATGCAACATAACCAAATAACCAATCATTAATTGAAGCTGAATAGGCCAGAATTTCAGATTAAAGAAGTATAACACTACCCATCTAATAACGTTCCAAAATCTAAAATCCTAACTTTTTTACATCAACTTCTCTTTTGAGCATTGTTTTCAAACAGTTTCCTCTAATCTATATCTGTCTTACTTGTGAACTTTAAATTCAAATCACTACCACGGCATATGCCCATATACAACAAATTAAACGAAAATTATTACAATTTTAAACAATTCTCTATACCTAGAATCTTAATTAGTATAAAGAAATTAAACTCTCGAGACTTGAGCTCTTGTCAATTAATAACCACATCCATGCCCCTAATGAAAGTAGTTGCCCAAGCCAATATCTTTGGACAAACAAGAACTTGATATATTGCCTGATAATAACTTTGTTGCTCTTGGCTTCCGCCATCCTGGTCTTTCATGAAACTCCTCAATCAACCTGAAAACATGCCTACAATAGTAAGTTTACAAGCTAAATGAAAACCAAGACAGTGGATCCAGTCACACACACACACACATGCCACGTATAGCCTTTTGAGAAGCTGCTAGTTCACGGTCTGGAAATGAATCCTCCATATGGATACTCAACCAAACATAGAGATCCAATACCTTCAATCATACCAAAGAAAGGGATCGTTAGTGAACCAAATCTAGTTACACAAGTCAAATTTCAAGGGAATTCCATGTACTTGAAGATGTCTCCAAATAATTCTTCATTGATGTATTGAAATCACAATCAAAACAAAACAAGAAAATTTTACGTAAAGGGAAAATTTCTCCTAGAATAACAGGATTAAGCTTTAACTGTAACTAGATAGACAACGTTGGCTTATTCTCTTTGTCCAGAACTTTGAAAAATGAATTATCAGTATATTAAAATTTATCTACATGTAGAATAAATACCAGGTCATAATAGAGGGCAACATGTTGTGTAATTATATTGAATTATTTTAAATAATTTGATCACTTAATTGATATAACCTAAAATTGGAGATATAATTGATAAAAATTAATAAAATTTGAATTTTATTTGTCATTAGAGATAAAATTTATACTGAAAAAGGAAAATTTTAGTTAAGCCTTTTTTTATTTTTATTATCATACTTTTTAAATAAAAATATAAAAAAATATTTTTATGAATTAAAAAAATAAAAATAAATTTCTTATTTATGAAAATTGTTAGCTAAACAATATTATAGTGAATTTTAATGATAAAAAAGAGAATATGAAAGCTAAAAATTAAAAAGGAAGTGCAAACGATGCCACCTTAAATTTTAATCAATGAATTTATTTTTCATATATATAGTAAATTAATATTTTTTCCATTTTAAAAAGATAATCCTATTTATTTTTTTCTGTCTTAAATTATAGTCTATTTTTTTTTTAAATATTAATTTAATAGGTAATTATTAAATATACATTTCATTAATTCATGTCAATATCATCCACATATGTAATTATATTATTATTTTTTTTTATGTTGAAATTATAAATTTAATATAACAGTCTTTTAGCATTTTCATATAAGAATATTATAATAATCAATTAAAGTAAATGATTTAATTATTGTAAACATTAAAAAATAAAAAAAAAAATATTGGAAAGCGTATAATAAAAATATTTTAGATAAAAATATTTTAGAAAGAAAATAATAAAATTAACATAATAAATTAAAAATAACTAAATTTTTTAATCTATACTTAAAATTAAATAGATTTATCTTTTTGAGACGAAAATATTTTTAATTTTTATGCAGTCAAATTAATAATACTAATTACAAATTAAATGACCTTAATTTATGAATTCCGAATTTAGAAAAATCCGTAGTCTCGCTTTTTAGTTTTTACCAACTAAACTAACACACTAGTTCAAGACATAATCTAATTGATAGACAATTAATTAATCCTGTTACAAAATGAACCTTTTCAGTATTATTGTTAATTTAAAGGAATAAAATATGCTTATCAGCAAAAATGCAAGATAATTAGTCTCAGGTACAAGACTGAAAACAACAAGCTTTGCTATAAATTGGATTAAATCTTGTTTAAAACAAATAAATAAAAGACTTCATTTTTAATTACATATTTAGGATATGTTAAACACAATTTATTCCTAAAAAACACAATTTATAGAATTTTGAATATTGAACCCGATCGTTGAGATGAGAAATGAGTTAATGAGACATCACATGCCAAACTTCTATCTCAGTGAGATAAAAATAATTTATCCAAGACGATCATTTATAAAATCCTTCCACTTTTGATCAAGTTATATAGAGATGGAGCAGAGAGAAAGTGTGGGTTTACAAAGAAGGAATTTGTAAACAATAATACAAGAATTGTTTTCCATTTCTAGAATAGGGAGGGACAGGGTGACTGCTCAACAATCTCCTCAAATGTTCACATACAAAGCAGAAAACATAATAAAAGAAAACCCAAAAAAAATAATAATAATAACTAAACCCGCCAATGAACCTGTATGAAAAAGGAGACTAATAACAATTTCTATCATTTAACAATTCAAAACTGAACCCGAATGGTAACTCTTTTGATTCTTGAGGTACCAATAAACTGCATCGCTGACCCTGTCTAAAAAATGTGCTATCGTGTAGAAACAAATAGGTCATTCCATTCACAAAGCAAAGGGATAGATCAATCAATCAATTTTCACTGATGAGTAGATAAGTCTGGTAAACCAGAAGCATGCATAAAAACCGATCGCACCAGTCAGCACAAAGAAAGCATAGGACACAATCAGCATGTACCCAAAGTATAATACCCCGGACACCAGCTTTGTAATCTCAAGCTTCGTGAAGAAGTAGAATGCAGCATAAAGGAATAGATAAAGTGCAGAGGAACCTGAAGTCAGGTATGATCTCCACCACCATAGGTAGTCCTCACTGCATAGCTGGAAGTAGCAAAGCACAATGGTGATCTCGGCACATGTAATGATAAGGATGATGAAGACAATGAATAAGAAGCCAAATATGTAGTAGAACTGATGCAACCAAATCGAGGTAAGGATAAAGAAGAGCTCAATAAACACAGCTCCAAATGGGAGAATGCCTCCAATAAGGATAGAAAAGACTGGGTTCATGTACCAGGCCTGTTCTGGGATCTGTCTTGGTATCTTGTTAGTTTTCACCGGATCCTCAATTGCTGGCTTCTTGAAACCAATATAACTACCAACAAATACAAGTGGGACAGAGATACCAAACCATAAAAATACCAATGCAAACATGGTTCCAAATGGCACTGCTCCAGAGGATTTCTCACCCCATATTAGAGCATTCAATATGAAGAAAATGGCAAAGACTACTGCAGGAAACATGAAGGCTGTTTTGAGGGTTATTTTCTTCCATTCTGTTCCCTTGAACATCTTGTACAGACGAGCTGAAGCGTATCCAGCAAACAGGCCCATAAATACCCAGAGAAGGAGCATGGCTGTCATCAACCCACCTCGATTTGAAGGGGAAAGGAACCCAAGGGCAGCAAAGATCATGGTAACAAGAATCATCCCAAAGAACTGAACACCTGTCCCAACATAGACACAGAGCAAATCTGAATTTACTGGTGGCCTGAAAACATCCCCATGGACCAACTTCCACCCAGTCTCTTCTTGGGCTTCTTCCTGGGTCTCTAGTTGGTTGTACTTGGAGATATCCCGATAAAGTGTCCGCAACATGATCATAGCCACCATTCCAGAAAGGAAAAGAACAATCATCAATGAATTGACAATTGAAAACCAGTGAATCTGATCGTCAGCCATTAGAAGATAGGTATCCCAACGAGATGCCCACTTCACATCACTTTCCTACAAGGTAAAAACAAGGGACAAGCAAATTGTAGAAAAACAGCATTAGTAAGACTGAGACATAGTTGGAAACAGCAAAAGTTAACATTCACTATAGAGGCAAGGAGCCAAACCTGGAACTCAACATCATATGTAAAGATTATGTCCTTCTTGTCCTCCACCTCTTGAGGAGTTTCCGAGTTGGTAACCAATCGTTTTGCATGGGGGTCACAGGTTGTTAAACGGGTATCCTCATTCTTCCATTCACCTCCAAACTCATGCTTAACACTAAATTCATCAAAATAGGTAGTCTCAGCATAAAGAAATTGACCATCATTTCAAACATGAAGTTTAGGACAAACTTAACATATTCACTTGAGTAGCAAAACATCAAAAATACAACCTGAATGATTTTACTTCAAATCCAACAATCCTGGCTGAATCTGTCTGAGCATCTTTATGATATTTGACAGTAAATGCTAAGTGATTGTGAATGAAATGCTTTTGCTCTTTGCTCTGCAAAATATTATGCATATATATGGAAAAAAAAAGGCTTGAATTAGCACATGGCAATATTTTAATCAATTATCAAGACAGAATGTAATTGGTTGGGCACTTACTCCAGCATACTGTCCTCTAAGACCCACATGAAAGCCATGTTGATACACTACAGAATTTTCCTGATCAGGCCTTTGAATGGGAAATACCAGTGGAAGATTGTCCAAGATCCTGTTGAGTGTTAAAATGAAGAATGATGTATCACACAAATTATTCCAGAGTTATAATAGCATGTTATTTGCTGGAAATTACAATATATAAAAGTGTTTATATTTAAAGATCTTTGAATATATGTCTTACATGTTCACCCGATATTCATCATCTATCTTTTCCTTAAACTCCTTTGCAGTTTTCGCATCAAGTGTAATACGGCATAAAATTTTGCACATTTGTGGTTCTCTCATTTTAAACTGCAAAAGAAAGTTTGTAACCATGCAGTAGCCATAGTAGAGCACATACACAAATAGTATTGCCAAGTTATTTGGGACATCTAGCTTACCACATACGGAGAGTTTTCAATACGATCACCACGAAGAACTTCCCCAAGATTTTCTGCACTATCAACTATGTCCTTTGGACGACAGTATGGGAGGGAATAATACGAATAAGGAAGTTGTGTTTTCGTGGAAGTCAGTTTGTTTACTTTCACCTTCAATTCATCCCCCTGCATCAATGGAAACAAAATTAAAACAGAATTGATGTGTAATCACCATATCCACAATAGTTTGGCATCTAGTACATGGTTAGCTAGCAAATGCATATGATATACATAATAGAAATCAAAGGAAAAAAATGTTTGTGCTTCAAAATTAGAGCACTAAATGAAGATACTCCCTTATAGTATACAAGTTATCCTGTAATTAGCGCATAAGCAGCAGGCATTTATTTCAGAAACTTCAAATTTAGCCATTAAACGGAAGACTGGTGCATATGGGATTAAGCATGCACATAAATATTAGAATGAATTTGATGATAACAAGAAACATACATGTGACATTAACTCTAATCCTAAACCACCACATACACACCCAAAACCAAAAAAAAAAAAAAAAAAAAAAAAACCTATGTAATCACTATAAATGTGGCCAAACACAATGAACTCAAGATCCAAAGTCCAACTAAGTGAAATCTGGAACAGACATAAATGTGCAAGCATGTGTCACGCACATGCACAGACATGTTCCCATGCATATGCATGCATTGATAAAAAATAAACTTCAGTTTATTCATTGAAGAATGAAAAGCTCAGTTGCAAATCAAAAGTCAAATGACATTATATTCACCAATTATTTTTTCTTTCAAGGATACATGTGCATGAGTCATACTTGAAAGTTGTGGAAAAGAAATAAAACATCGCTTACATGGTATTACATATATCTCTGCCAACCAATTCGAGTTCATGCCAAGTTGATCAACCATAAAAGTAATATTTTTAATCAAAAACTTGATGAAGAAATACAAAGATACGAGGAATACTTGCATATGATTTTCATTGACTTGGAGAAAACTTGTGACAAAATCCCAAGATAAGTTTTATGGCGAGTGTTAGAATGCAAGAGAATATCGATTAGATACATACAAATACTGAAGGACATGTATAAAGGAGTGACTACTAATGTACAAATAGTTGGAACCCTGGAGGAGACTCATAAGATTTTTCTATTCTCAATTGGGTTGCATCAAGAGTCCGCATTGAGCCCTTCACTCTTTGTTTTCATTATAGATAAATTAACAAAGCACATACAAGAGAAAATCCCTTAGTGCATGATGTTTACAAAAGAAATGGTGCTAATAGATGAGACATAAGAGAGAGTTAATAGAAAATTAAAATTGTAGAGAAGTACTTTGAAGTCTAAGTTAGGTTAAATAGAATCATGACCGAATACATGCATTGCAAGTTTAATAAAAGTTGAAGTGAAAATAATAAAGAAATTAGCTTGGAAAGAGTGACGATAAAATCCCCTGGTGCATGATATTTACAAAAGAAATTGTGCTGGTAGATGAGACATAGGAGGGAGTAAATAAAAAGTTAAAGTTGTAGAATAGCACTTTGAAGCCTAAGGATATTAAGTAGAACCATAACTGAATACATGCATTGCAAGTTTAATAAAAATCAAAGTGGAGATAATAAGGAAATTAGCTTGGAAAGAGTAATATTATCTCAAAACATCCATTTTAAATATCTAGACTCAATCCTTTAAGGAGATAGTAGTTGTGAGAAGGATGTTAACCATAACATGAAATTTGGGTGGTTGAAATGAATGTTTGTCGCAAGAGTCCTATGCGATTGAAAGATTCCTAATAAATTGAAAGAAAAATTTTACAATACGTCCATTCAACCAGCCATGCTATATGATAGCGAGTGACAATATATATCGAAAATGAGTGTTGCTGAAAAGGAAATGATAAGATAAATGTGTAGTCATACCAAAATGGATAAAATGAGTAGTTAAAAACATTATAGATAAAATGTGAGTCGCATTGATTAAGAACAAGATAAGGTAATAGATATTAAGATGATTTGAATACTTGAAATTGAGACTTAGAGAGATTTCGTTTAGGAAGATTGAGCAAATCGTGATAGAGAAAATGAAAAAAAGAAGAGATAAACCTAAACTAACCAGGAGAAGAAAAATAAAATACGATTTAGAGGCATTACAATTATCAAAAGACTTCGTCCAAAATCATTTAGTGAAAACTAAGAATCCATATAGCCAACTCTAATTAATTTTGAAATTAAGGCTAAGTTGAATTGAGTTGAGTTAGGTAGATGTTCATGAAGCATTTGAAAATCTGTTAGATATCTTACACTAGGCAGAAAATTTAATCTTAAATGAAACTCAATGTCATAAAAGTTACATGGGATTTTTTTTTTCAGAATTATACAGGAAAAAGCAATATCCACAAGCCTCAAGAGAAATCTGAATGTATAACTATTTCTGTTATTACCCCAATAACTTAATAAACCTGATAACATTTTGATGGTACAAATTATCATTTAAACAGATATAATACAGAACCAACTTGAACTCTAAAATTCCAGATTTCCATCGTTTGCACAGCAATTCTGGGCCCAAAATATATTATAGAAACAACAATCATAAAATAAAATGTAAGCTAATTTCCTAAAATAGCAAAAGAATAAGAATCGATAAAACTCAACGATAGAGATCCCAACCAAACCCTCCATATTATTATAAATTAAAAAAAAAAAAAAGCGAAAGTCAAATAATAGCTCATACACAACACGAATCCAGTAAAAGAACACAATCTAAATCAAGTTGAAAACATAAAAATCAACAAGATCTAACTCTAATTCACAAATCCAAAGAAGCAAGAAAAACTTCAAATAACTATAACAATAGAGAAGAAGTAAAAGAGTATGTAATAGATGTGAATACCACAAGGAAATCCTCAGGAGCGACTCCAGGGAGATAGAAGCAATGAGAATGAACCAAAAACAAAGCAAATACGCAGATCCATAATTTGAATGCGAGAGACTCTCTCGCCATGGCAGCTTGTACACACAGGACAGAACTCAACTCAGGAGATCTAGATCCACCAATTTCTGCTTCTTCACTCTCTCTGTCTAAAACCTGCCAAGCTCTCTCTCTATAGAGAATTGGAAATGAAGGAGAGAAACTGCGTCGTGGTGTGGTGGCTTTTGTTTTTTTCCTTTATAATATACACGAGAAAGAGGAGAAAGCGCCACAATACAGAAATGGAATTTTGGGGATTTTTTGCCGTTGGATCTGTTCATCGTACGGTGTAGATTAGACGGTCAACTAATGGTCTTTTAATTATTTTGTTTATTACTTTTGCTAATAATAAGTTACAAATGATTTTTAGTGATTATTTTGTTTATTATTATTATTGAGGATGATAAGACATTGGTGTGAAAATAGTAATTAATTAACAAAGTTTTCTCAAAATGAGAATCATATATTGTAGGAATAAAGGGCTAGAAATTGTAATATAAAGAAGCAATTATTCCATATAATCATAAAAATGAAAAGTTTTTATGTTTAATCCCAATTAATTAATTAATTAAAAGTATATATATTCATGAGTCATACTTCGTATCATAATTTATAAGAAAAATAAATTATACATATCCATTGAATTTAAATTTGACTCGTAAATAAAAATATACCAAATACTAAATAATAAGAATGTTATATATAATTGGGTAAAATATTATTTAATTTTTGAGATTTAGCGAAATTAATATTGAAATTTCTGTATTTTTAGAAAATAATTATTCAATTCTTAATGTTTGATTTCATCATAATAATTGATCATTTCATCTATTTAGATGTTAAATATCATTAAAAAGACAAAAATATTTCTAATTTTTTATCAAATTTTATTTTTCATGCTATTCCATTAAAACCTAACTCAAATTTTCTTCATTTTTCTTCACAATCAATCTTTCATTTCTCCACATAATTTTACTAATCATAACACCACATACAAATTTTATTTCCTTTAATTTCAACAAACCCAAAATTTACATAATTAATTAATTTATTAATTAAGCACGAAAAAAGAAAAAAAATCACAATATAAAAAAAAAATAAGAAAATATATGAATATAAGTTTTTTACAAAGAAAAATAAAAAGAAAATGAAAGAAAATGAAGGAAAATAGAAAAAAATGAGTAAAAAAATATAAAAGTTGAAGATGAGGGTATTTTGAGAAAATAATTTATTTTAATTTATTTTTTATTTAATTTTAAATTTTTTTAACAAAAAATTTAAAAAAACAACGAAATAACAAATTATTATAACAAAATCAAATGTAAAGAATCTAATAACTATTTTCTGAAAATATAAAAATCTAACTGTTAATTTCGCTAAATTTTATAAACTAAATAATATTTCCGGAAGTGAGAATGACCAATTTTCAACCTAACTAACTCAGCATGTAAGGGGGTAGACATTAGATAGTGGATATTTGCTAATACGGTAAGTGCAAACACAGTTTAAATTTTCAGTTTCATTATATGTTTATTTTTTATTTTATATATTTATTTATGTATCATGTTAGCTATTTATAATAATATTTTAATAATTAATATTTTTTTTAATAAGTGATATGATACATAAAAAAAAAATACGAGATAATAATATAACTGCTGCAAATCACACTTCTATCTTAGTTTTATTTGTATAATATTAATTATTATTTGTGATTATAACTTTAACAACATTATTATTACATTTATATATTGAAAATGATAAATTTAAAGTCAAATTGGTATTTTAAATGAAAAGTTTTAAAAAAATTCAATATTTTGTCAAATTCAAATTTACTTCATTTCAAATTATTGTTTACCCAAATTACCTTTTTTTTTTCTTTAAATGGATTATATATTTGATTTTTTATGTATTATATATAAAATTAATTTATATTTTTCTATTTGTAATAGTCATGATATTCTTATCAAAAGTAAAATATTTTCAATTTGATAATTCAAATTTTTTTTTTTGAATTTTTAATTTTATATAAAAAAATAAAAGTGTTTGACATCTAATTAAAAATATATTTTAATTCTTTCAAACTAAATTTTTTTTTTAATAACTTATGAAAATCTCAATTAATAAATTTATTTTTTATAAAATTCTAATTTAAAAATCGAACTCTTAAACATCCTAATATAAATCTTTCATTTTCTCAATCTATGCATTTAAAAATTTAAGATTACCAATATTCACACATTTGATAAATCAAAATAACTAATTCAAACAAAGAATGCAAAATTCAATGTTAGTTACACTTAATTAGTGATAGCTTTACAATAGATCACTAGAGTAAAGAATATACAACACAACTAGATTAGTATATTCAGCTTATTGTCATAATTTAGTTATTTTTTAAAGAAAAATGGAAAAACTAGTTAACCTGTTTGCTTAAGGAAGGGTTCAATCTTATTTTAAGCAATAAGCAACAACCAAACTTGATCTTGACTTTCTTAAAAATAATACTCTCATCATATTGTCAGAATTTTTTGAAACTGTAAAAATGTGTTGATAGTTAATGAGACTTTGATTTAATGATAATGAGTTTTCTCACAATCACTTATTTAGAAAATTAACACTTATTTAGAGTTTATTAGAAAATCCAATTTGTAATTCTATAATCACTTATTTAGTTCCAAACTAAATATTCAATTACCCACTACAGATTTTTTTAATAATAAAAATAATAATAATAAAATTCTTTTTTTTTTCATTTTTTAGGAGTGTTTGTTATTTGATTTGATCAGTCAAATTAAATTGGATCAAATAATATTAAATGATTTCATTTCATTTAATCTTCTAAGTGATTTAATTTAGTTTGAATTTTTTTTTAAATAATTAGTGATTTGGTTTGATTTAAAAATTATTAAAACTATTTAAATAAATATAATGGTTTGGGTTTTACTTATTTAGCTTCTAGCAAATTATATATATAATTTTTCGTCTACCCTAATTTTCAATTTTCATATTATATTTTTTACTATTTACAACAAACTTTTCTTTCATTCTACAAGTCTCTACCTATTTATATTCTTTTAACTCTGACTTTATGTCATATGTTAATCAACTACTCTTAATTTTTTAATTTGGGTTAATTACAAAAAATAAAAAATAAACTTTTCGTTAAATTTTAATTTTTGCATAAATTTTTAATTTTAATAATTTGATATATATATTTTTAATTTTTTATTAAATTTAACACAAAATAGGAATTTGACAAAATGTTTAATACCAGAATTAACGTGACATGTTGATATCACATTTATTATTATTATTTTAACACATCAGTATCTGATTAGGAAATTATCGATCAAAATAATAAAATTGAATCAAATCAAAATGAATTAAATTGACTGATTTGGTTTATTTTTTTAAATTTTAGTTCGATTCAATTATTATTTTTTTAAATTTCAGTTTTTTCGATTCGATTTTATTTTCTTCAAAAGCAAATCGAATAAATCAAATCGAATTAAAATATATCAGTTCAATATAAATAACTTGCTTTGTAACCGACCGAAACATATTTTTAATAAATAATTTTATAATTATTTTATTTCGATTCGGTTTTTGATATTTTTGATTTAGACCAATTGCTCACCCTTATTTAGTGAGTTATCTCTTTTTTCCCTTCTTATTATTTTCTTTTTTCTTTAATTTTCTTGTCATTCAATACAAAAAATATTAATTTGTTAAAATTCGGTTATTCTGATATTTAAATAAAATAAATACAAAGTTATCATATATATATATATATATATATATATATATATATATAGATCGGTTTGGTTTATTCATTTTTTTTTTGAAGAAAACACAACCAAATAAAAAAAAAACTGAAATTTTAAAAAAACCGAACCAAACCGAAATTTGAAAAAACCAAACTAAACCAATCGATTTAAATGTGGTTTGGTTTGATATGATTCTATTGGTTCAATCTATAATTTCTTAGTCAGATACTCACGTGATAAAATAATAATAAAAAATAACATGTCAATATATTATGTCAACTGCATCACCGAACATCTGATTGAATTTTAATTTCGTATTAAATTTGCTAAAAATTAAAATTATATGTATTAAATCGTTAAAATTAAAAATTAGTGTGAAAATTATAATATCGTGAAAAGTTTATTTTTGTTTATATATATAAATAGAATTAACCCTTTTAGTTTTATTGTTCATCCCTTGCATTTTTTTATTCTTCCATGTATTGATCATTGATGATTTTTTTTTTCTATTATCAATTGGAATTGGAATTTTATTTTTTTTGATGCAACTAAACTGATCAAATCGTTTTACAATTCAAACCAAACCATCATACAATAGTTTGGTTTTTATAGGTAAATGATTTGTTTTGGTTTGTAAATTCTTCAAACTGCCATTCTCAGTTTAGTTTGAAATTTTTCTTTAAACAGCATCAAACCAAACGGTGCACACCCCTAGGCTTCACATTGCACAAGCAACAATGGTAAAGAAAACAAAGTATTGGAACTGAATCAATTGGTACATCTCAGTACTTGGTAATTTTGAGAGTGCCTTGTTTTCTCCCCAAGGAATGCTCATTGGGAAAAACACCAACTCAACTCAAAATATAATTGTAAAAATTTTATGGCTATGCAGCAAAACTTAGCAGAAGATTTATCTTCCCCGACATAATTATTGAAGGGAAGTATGGCAAGCATATTACACAGCTTTAGATACAAGCAGAATGAGAATATATCCACCTGAAGATCCTCGACTGAATAACCAAACATATTTTGCTTGAAACTGCTGCCTAAATACTCACAACAATCAATGAATGATCTTAGTGTTTGACTGCTAAAAAAACAGATGGGAAGAAAATGTAATAGGACAAACTTCAAATCAGATGATCATTTAGTCGTCTTCTTGACTTGGAGGTGGTTCAAGCAACCTCACAGAGCGAGGAAGCATAAACTCGGCAAATATTGGATAGTGCGAGGACGGATAATACCCGTCAATGTTATCATTCACCACTTCACAAGAGGCAGGAATGAGAGATCTACCTCTAAAAAGAATCCAATCTACATGAAGATCTTGAGTTTGTCGGTCCCAGCAGAGGCAGAGTGCTCTCAAGATCAACTTCAGGAATTCAAGAGCCCCTTGCTTGTCACCTGACAGCAACAGACAATAGAGTGAGGATAGTCCCTATCATGCTAAGAGATATATACAGAAATGGCAAGAAAGTACCTTTGAATCCATGGAAAGTGCGAATGAGGGAAACGTTTTTTCTTACTCGGGCATTGGGCCAGACATCTCTCATATCTCCCACTACACCATGCTCTCTGAAGGGAAAAGCCAGCAGCAATTTAGTTGGTCCCATAACTAGGAAAAATAAAAAACCTCAGGACATATAGTCCTCTTGCACTATAATTCAGAGGAACAACATTGAAGCTCAGCAAGGAAAAACCATTTTTTAGTTTAATATTAAAAGTGAAATTCACAAAGAATATCAATCAGTTGCCTCCTAAAATAATAATAATAATTATACAATTCACAAGATAAAGCTAAGTAATATTATCTGCTTTTTGGAGCATCGTTTTCAAACCAGAACTGGCAAGGCATCCCTCTGAACTCAAGCTGAGCAGTTCTTCAAAAAGAAAATGTTTTGACTGACAAGTAAATGATAAAACACAACAGCACTAGGAAAGCAATGTCATTTACTAGCTAATGAATCCACAAAATGAACAACATTTATTCCACACATCCAAAAAAAAAGGAATACTGTTTGCATCCATCAATCTCTAAGAATATCATCTTCTTCCTTTCACAAGTCCTCATTCTTCTCCCCCTCCACACCATCCAAAAAAGGGCAGGAGGGACAAGAGGTGTACTACTTTTTCCATGTATAAGCATATGTACCCCTCTAAGCATACAACTTCCTTTGCTATGTACATTGCTGCAATGGTGCAACCCAAGAAATACACATTTACATAAGCAAGCCAACTCCCACGACTGTCTTAACTCAGCCCAAGAACAAGAGGTGCCCCAATAATTCAGCACCATCTACAGATAAGAAGCATATGTTAACAGCAATCTTACCCCTCTTCTGGAGCTGATAGATGGTTACTAGTTAGAATACTCAACCTGTTGCTTTTCATGCAAAAAGATGTCTTAGAAAGATATCTTTGAAACAATCTTCCAGGTAGAGTTCACCATCACCCAATCTTCCCTTGCAAAAGCTCAATAGGAAGACAGCACCAATTTCAAACTATGCCACTTCCCCTTTCTTTCCCTAATTAACAGTGTTTGTCCTATTCTCAATTTCGTATACAACACCTCTCAAGATCTCGAGATGGTTCTAACTCCCAGTCCAGAAGAATTCACAGCCCAGGCCAAATTCTCATTTTAGGAATTCAAAACATGAACAAACCACAACCACATAATTCCTTGCCAACAATAATATCACATAACAAGATAATATGGATCTTCATCAACCAACATGGCAACATCACAGATTTACTTTCTATGTTTATGCTTCATTTGAATCAAAGAGTTTATTCACAGTAATCTTCCAAAATCAGTGGTATACAGTGACAAACAGAGATTACCAAATATCTGATAATGCTATCCTACCATTTTAGAAAAATTAAGTATATCATTTATATTCATTTAGTAATATGTAAATTCAACATAGGGTTGTGGTTGGTTTACTATTGTAAAAAGCACAGGGTACCCAGTTCCCACCCCTTTTTTGTATTCCCTAGGAAGAGGAGGAAATGGAGGGAAGGGAGTTGGTTGGTTGGTCTGAATTAACACAAAAAATACAGTAATTTATTCCCTGCTACAGAGAACTAGCTAGATTGATCAGAGTCAGCAGTAATATGGAAGTACATTGCCACTGCAGCAAAGTTAACGAACAGGGGAGGATTTGAGAGTGAGAAACCACCAAAGAACTGCAGTTTGAATGGATAAGACCGTTATGCCCAGTTGTTGAATTAAAATTCTTATCCGCTCTTCTTCGTCCCTTCCCTTGAACCAAAACATAAGAATAAAATAATAAAAATAAAGCCACTACACAGAGAATAAGAAAATGGCTGATGGATATTATTTCATTCCAGGAAAACCCATCACATTTTTGCAAACACAACCATCAAATTCCTGGAAAACAAAGAATTATCTCTTCAGTTCAGCTTACTGATTAATGCTAATGGTAGAGTTTTATAAGAAAAATGTTCCAAGTTGAGACATGCAAATAGGGCCTCAAACATGGATAAATTTCAGCAAGCATAACAAGACGATGATTACAACATCAGAAATCCAAATGCCTAAGTACCAAAAATACATGTCTCAGGAAATTAGAAAATAAAATAGCTGAATTTCTATGTTCAAAAGGTACCTCGATCTCCCAAGAAGAAAACGTCCTGTAGTTGATTCCTTTTGTGTGTTAAATCCTCCACAGTACACAACTGGCAAGCTTGGAGGTAAGGATGCAATGTGTTGCCAAGTGAGTAAAGCACTTCGTCTACGGGCACGAGGGCTCAATTCATCCATGTTTGTATTCACTATCTGAAATGAGAAGCCCGGTGGCTCAGCTCCTTTCAATTGGAATGTGTGGACATCATGTCAAAGAAACAACTAATAAAAGAATCCACAAACATAAAATAGAGGGTTGGGGGGCTTCAACAGATAATGGTATAATATATGAAAAACCAACAGGTGGAAATTCAAAGGATATAGCCCATGTTGCAATACATGGTACTGCTGCACCCCATGACATGCTTCCTGGGACAGATGGTGAATCTGATAACCAAAATGTGCCACCTTCTAGCAGTTCTACCTTCATTGAAAAATAAAGGACATGAAGAAAGGCCAGATAGCCTCAATAACTTGGATAAAATACAATGTGAATATTCAGACAGATTCAAAAGGAACAGAATTCAGACCTTCTCTTTGTCATAGAAGATGGTGCAGTGTTCATCTGAAGTGTCTTGAGACCCTTTTCTTGATATTCCAAATTGATCATAACCTGAAGAATATAAAGAAGCAATACTCAGTTTCAAGTTTCATGAGAGCAAGAGAGTGCTTTCAACATTGCATACTCTTGGATGCCAAAATTTTCCAGTTGCCTCAAATCTAATGCCTCCCAGCGGACATCCCAAGGTATTATTGGTGCCTGTTCACTATGAAGGCCTGACTTGCACTGTAAGCTCAGCATTATTGGTGTTTAATGCACAAGCACAACCTTTCTTGAATTAGATTTGACTACTAAGAAAATGAATTCAGCAACTTCCTAATTATCAGTACGAAGAAACTAATTGATGAATTATCAGATAAAAGAAGTTACCTGGTAAACCCTGTTGAAGATAATCCAACTGCGATTTCACACCTAAACCCAACAGCAAAATAAAAAGCCAAAAAATAATCAGCCAGAAACAACAACAGAAACTCCTCAAAGATCAACCAATTGAAGTAGATCAAAGTAAATCTAAACCAAAATCGAGCAAAAGAAAATTTTCCCAGCAAAGACCACAAAAGAACAAGAACCCATCTTCCAAAACACAAATGAAAAAAGACCCAGATCAACCATTTCAAGAAAAACACAACTATAAACAATATCACAATAAAAAAAAAAGAAAGAAAGCAGACCTTGTTGAGTACAAAGAATCATAGGAGAGTAACTAGTAATAACACTAATACATAAATCTCTTCTCTTCTCCCATGAATTTGGGCTATCTTGTGGCTGATCTTCACGAAGATTAAAGGTCATAACAGTCAAAGAAAGACTCATTGTTTTCAACCCCAAATATGAAAAGCTTACAGTTACAGACTCTTTTCTTTTGCTTTTCCAACAAAACCAAATACTACATGATTATTGATCAAAACAAGTGTTATAAAAAGAAAAGAACTAATAATAAATTTTGCTATATTCCATTCTTGTTTAGGTTAGATTTGATTTTTTTATTCAATTTCAGTGTTTTTCTACAGTAGTGTTCTGTAATTGCAGCTAGACAAATGTGAACTGCAAGGTCTTTCTTTCTTCTCTTCTTTCCTTTTCTTTTCTTTTTTTTTTTAAATATTGGGATACAGAAATATTTTATTGAAAGTAGGATTTTGACTTTGCAAGTGCGAGGTGAAATCTAAAAACGTGCGGTCCAATTGGATTTTGTTTCAAGAGCTAGTTAATTTTTTTTTTTTTTTATCTATATTATTGATGGGTAATAATAATTTAATATTAATATTTTGTTGTTACTTTTATATTTAAATTCATCTCCAAAAATTTAATTGTAAATTATTTTTTAAAATAATTTCTTTATGTTTTTTATTAAGTAGATATTAGGTTTATATCTAGTAGTAGTAAAATTACAATATCTAATTAAATAATTTATTAATATTTTTTTATTAATTTTATCATTTTTTTTTTTTAAATTTTATGGTATTGCAAATAAAACTTCATAATAAGATTATGATATCAAAAATTTATCAAAAAAATAAAAATTATTTGTTCATGAAAATAAAATAATATATTATAAATTAACCGCACAAGGCATGAACTATCCACTAGTACATTGATTAAGAGCAAGAACCATTGGGCTTGCAGACCACTTGGAAAAGGAAGCAATGTACATACTGCCAACTTTTAGTTATGAAAAATAATTTTTAATTTTAATTTTAATTTTTTAGTTTTTTAATTTTTTATATTTTTATTTTTTAAATTAAAAATTTAAAAATAAAAAAATATAATAAGATTTCTTTCTATTTAAAATTTTCTCAATTTCTTTATTTTCATTTTTATTTTAAATATTTCTTTTTTTATTAAATATATAATTATTATTTTCTATAAATATTTATTTTAGAGAAGTGTGAAAAACATCATAGAGTAGTTTTCAATAATATAGTTTAATTTTAGTAATTTTAGAAAATTTAAAATATTGTTTAGAAAATTTGATAACTAAACACCAAATACCAATTTTCTATTTTCTTACAATAATTTTCCAGAAAACAACCTTTATTTTTCACAACCAAATAAAACCTAGAAAATTCTGAAAATTTTTCAGGTTCAACAAGTAGTAACTCTAATTTTCAGAAATAAGCTCAAACCAAACTATGCCTGGTATGCCTCAAAACATCACTTCTCCATTTCTTTTCCAGCTTCTTTTATTTCATAGAACTTGTCTAACAGCAGCAAGCAACCTATCTCCGCTGTACCCCAATCCACCACTTCGTTCACATGTGGTAGGATCTTCACATTATTACCCAGTTTCAGTGTCTAAGAAGAATTCTGCAAAACCCATTCCACAAGAGTTGAAATGCCAAATCCCGTTGCAGCACGCTTCTTCTCACTCCATACAGGACCAGCCATGTCAATGTGCATCCATTGAACCTTCTCATCGACAAACTGCAAAATTGCAAACGATATTTCAGGATTTTACGGTGCATTTTGTCAAGGAAAACATTCTAGAAATGGGAGAATATAAAAATGATCAAAGAGACAGTAGCATTTGGATCTATTTCATGTAAGACAGTTAAAGTTGAACATGAACATCTGCCCCTTAAAGCTCCACTAAACAATCAATTATTTGCCATAATTGGTAGTAAAATTATGAAATCCTACTGGAGTTATAGGTGGTTCTGAAACACAAACCTCAACAATTCCAACCATAATGGAAAAAAGGAGAAACCCCTCACAGCTAGTACAATATGCAGTCCTTAACATACTAAGGCACATACCATCCAGAAACTAGGATACATGTCCATGTAACTTACATGACATACTAATATTGTATGAAAAATGGTCATACATACAAATGAAAGATTGACATGACCAAATACCTGTTTCAAAAACAGAGCTGCAGTAATAGCACCACCTTGACGACTGCCGGTGTTGACCATATCAGCTACTCCTGACTTCATGTTCTCCCAGTAACTTTCTTCTAATGGCATCCTCCAAAGTTTCTCTCCACTGACCTCTGCTGCAGAAAATACTTCCTTCGCCAAGTCATCATTGGGTGTAAAGACACCTAAGAAATAGTACCCTCTTGATTAATAAGGGCAGTTGCATAATAAAAAACTGAACAAGTTAAGCAATTTGTAGAATACTGCAAATGCCATGGGTAATATGCTACCTTACATTGGATAACACACTTGTTGCAAATATGATATACACTTCAGATATTGTTCTAGAAATTATATGGTCTATCAATGCATGACCATAATTTTCCACTATGACTTCATTTTGACCTTAGCTATGGACCTCCTAAGTCTCAATATTAATATGATAATATCCATGTATCTTTGTTCCATGTTCTTCCACATGCACACACACACTCTGCTACTCTTCTCTTTCTTTCCTCCTACCACCATGTGCTCCTCCCAACAAAGGATAAAAGGAAAAGAAATTCTCAAATCTTGGTCCCCCATTAGAATCCAAAGGCCCAGCATGATCGAGAAAATATGCATGTACCTGCAATTGAAGGCCCAAGAGCAACTACGCAGGCACCAGTTAATGTTGCTAGGTCAACTATCTGCAAAAAAAAGGGTGTGAGTGCAAATTTAAACTCAAACTAAGCAACTATACAAGGTTCACTTTTTTTTCAAAATAAAAAAACAAGGCAACCAATTTACAATCAGAAAACAGCATGCTGCATCTTCATCATGTTAATTCTAATGGGTTTTAATATTACAAAACTACTATTTTTGGATTACTGATCAAAGATCAAACATAAAGGTTAACATGTCAAGCATATGATAAAGTATAAAAAAAAAACTTCAGCAGCTTCTATCCACTAAACATATACTTCTACATAACCAATCCAAGTGATAAACATATTTTTTACAAGAAAACAACAGTATCAAGTATCAACCAGAACAGAAAACAGCAAATAAACTTCGACAGTCATTCTTGTGACAAGCACATAAGTACTATGTTTTGCAGTACCTTCTCTACACCTTGGTTACAAGCATAAATTAAAGCATCAGCAAGTGTAAGCCTGCCTTCAGCATCAGTGTTATTGACCTGTAATAGGAAATATCCAACAACATGTTATTAGTAATAGACTACTAGTAATATATTCTCATTGATGAAGAACCTAAAAAAAGTTTGCCAGCCATATACAAATATGAATGAGAAAAAAGTTCATATTATTTCACACAAATTTTGATTGTCTAATACTAAAAGTACTGCATAGTGAAAACAATAAAAATATCGAGCTTAGCTCTCTTGTGATGCATTGAGACTACCTAGTAAAAATGGAAGGCTATACCCTATAAACAACAAAAGGAATTGCGTAACATAAAAGAATCAAAATGAAGATGGCAAGAAAATCAGAATAATTGCAATTAATGATAAGAAATGAGTGGTGACATTTTACAAGGCTTATTAGAAAAACAGCATGACAGCCATATTAAACTTTTTAAAAATAAAACAATTGGTAGAATATCTAGCTTATGGGATTTGGAATCGGCCAATTGAACTTAACCTTTTCAAAACCATAACAATTTCTAGCTTCCTCAACAATGAGATACTAAAATGGGAATTTATAGGGAATATTGCATCAGTGCAAGATAAGAGAACTCATCACTTTTTCTGCGAGGAAAAATCAAAAGGAGCTTATGTGACAGATTGGAAAACTCCTACATGCATGTTCAGTCTACAGAAAACATAACATTTCAATCAAATAAATATACATGGGTGGGAGTTGAGTGGAGGTGGGATATACCTCAATAGTTTTTCCATTCGCTGCAGTGACTATGTCTCCAGGCCTCATACCAGTTCCACTAATCATATTCTCACAAGCTGCAACAATGAAATGAACCTGAAAAATACAAAATTTCCACAAATTTTTAAGAGTAGTTCTCAGTAACTTAAAAAAAATGAAAAGGGACCAAGATGGACCTATACCTACTTGGGGGGACATGGCCACAATTTTTTCAAATTGATAATCAAGCATTCATTTCTAATGATAATCACAAGAATATCCCCAAAAAAGGAAAAAAGAAAAAATTAGTTAGTTCCTCTATAATCCCTCTCCATCTCATTTTATGTTCTTTCCCATCTGCAAATTAGGCCTACTGTTTATTCAAAACTGATTCCACGTGTCACTAGATCTAATTAATCCAAGAATGGGAGAAAGAGTTACAATAGAGAAGAAAACAACACTCAATTATATCACCAAGAAAATAGTTAGTAAGAACACAAACAACTTACCTCTACTCCAGAAGGTTTAATTTGACCAATGGCTTTTGCTGCTCCTAGAACTGCTGCAGAACCTCCCATATCAAATTTCATGAGCTCGATTGAACAACCAGGTCCTGTTTTGATGTTGTAGCCACCACTGAAAACATATAAGATAAAAGAATCAAGGACCTCTAAAAAGACAAAACTGAAATAGTTTAAAGCATCATACGTAAGTAGTCCTTCCATTTCACTTGAGGAGGTAAACCATTGGAATGGGGAAAATAAAATATCAAAACACATCCATTGCACATTAAAATAGAATGCACATAGCAAAAACAGGACCCTCTTGACAGGTCAGAATATAGACTCATCATAACATAAAGCATAACTCCTTAAGCAATATTAAATAACATGATCAGACTTTAAACTCTGAAGGCATGGGGCACCTAAAGGCCAATTAGGCTAGTAGAAAACATCACATGTTGGAAATATGTTATCACCTGTCAAAGGTCAATCCTTTTCCAACTAAGGCCAACTTGGCTTTAACAGGTCCACTTGAAGGCTTATAACATAAATGGATGAAATGAGGAGGATTTGCAGAGGCCGCAGCAACACCCAGATAAGACCCCATTTTCAACTCTTTGCACTGCTCTGCAGTCAAGATGGTAGCAGTAACAACATCGCTGAATGTGGAAGCAATCTTTGTAGCTTCTTCTGCCAGTGCCGCTGAACATAAAAGCATTGCACATAATTAAACAAAATCTTTGCTTGCAATTAAACATAAAAACTATCACATCACAACGCATGTGAAATACACACATGTACATATAGATAAATGTTCACTAACACCAGAAGTTTGATACTCAAAATTGTAGTTTCTAAAGGTGCATTACACATACAAGTACTACAAAGAAAAAGAAATTGAGCTAATACGAACCAGGTGTGAGTACATTGGCTGGTGAATTCACTAGCTCTCTTCCAAAAATTACAGCAGAAGAAACATCTTCAGCATATTTGAGCTTCTTCTCGAGTTCAGGTCCAGTTCCAAGACCAAGAATATCCACAGATTTGAGCACTGTTTTCTTAGAATCTGATTTATACCTATTATCTTCATATATCCCAAGCACAGTCCCTACACAATTTAAATCATTCCAGATAAATTAACTCCAACTACTAACAAATCATTCATCTCATAGTAATTATTATGCCATTAAATAATAACATGCATACCAGATGCTATTGCTGAAGCAGTATTAGGCTTCAACTCATTTGAGATACTTTCTATTGAGGCAAGCACTATAGCAACATCGCTAGCTAGAGCAGACTTTGCAGTAGCAGCAACGGCCTCACCAAGGTTTTGAAAAGCCAAGGTGGTTGAAGCAGATTGTCCAAGCCCAATCAAGCCAACCCTTTTAGAACCAAGACCTGGGAGTCTAAGAACAATGGATTGACCAGCTTTTCCTGTGAAATCCTCCTCAGCAGAGGCTTCACTTAAGAGACCACCCAAGTGGGAATCTAGCTTCTTGAGAAGTGAGTTCTCAAACTTGGTGCTCTCATCCTTGCTCATATCTTTCTCAGTAACACCAACAGCAAGTATATCTCCTTTCCATTCTACCACATCAATATCTTTCGCAGTAAAAGAGATCTTCGGAACATTATGACAAACACATAATACACTATTCAGTGTGTGAATAAATATAAACAATCATGCAAGATAAATTCAAATATTTACATATTTTCACTTGTAATAACCGATCATAAAACAGAAGACTACATGAAAAACATACAAAGATCACGTCTCTACAGTATAAACCACAAATGCATAACCAAAAGGTCCAAAACCAACCAAATGAGTGAATTTCGCCAACAAAAAATAGTTGATTACGAATTTAATCAATAATAGCAAATCAAGTTAGATCAGAACCAAAACTTCATATAAACAAACCATCAATTTATGTCAAATAGATGCATAAAAACAAAATCAAATCTACAGTTGACTCGAACAAAAAAGATAAGGTGAACCCATTAACTATAATCGAACAATCTAAACAACCCAATAAAAAAACAAATGCTGGTTCACATTATTAGAGGTAAAGAAAGGACCTTGGGTACATCGATATTGGCTGGCTGAGTGAGGCCAAGATTGGCCCGAGTTAAAGAGTGAGCCATAAACTTCACTCCTCTTGCTCCTCCTCTGCGATAACTAAAGGACGTAGCAACTGCAAAAGAGAATCGAAGAACTGGTGGCGCTGACCTGAACTTGTAGAAAAACAACGAAGAAGAAGAAGAAGAAGGAACAAGGAGTGAAGAAATGGAAGTGGCAAAGGAGGCTGCTATGGAGGCCATTTTTGGGTGTGGGAGTGTCTATCTATTTATATGAACCATCAAAAGATAAGATATCATAATTTGAGCATTGACATCATCCCATTTAATTTCATCAAATGTAATTTGTAAGAAAAAAAGAATTTAGGTATTATTAATTATTTAAAGGATTGGAAAATATATATAGATCAATGAATTTTGTCGTTTATGTTATATAATAATAAATTAATTTAGGGATAAGAGTAAAAAAAAAACTGAGTTTTATTTATTTTCTCTATTAAACCCTTTTATAATTTTATGGTAAAAAAATTCATAAAATTTTGACATTTGATGTAAAAAAAAATTTGTTAAATATTCTGTTATTTTTCTGTTTGAAATTATCTTTTAATTCCTCATTTCTTAACAAAAGTTACTTTTTAATCTCTTAAATTTTTTTGTACTTTTTCTTAATTATAATTAATTAAAATAAAAAAATAAATTTTATTTATAAATAAAATAAAATAAATTGATATAAAATAAATAAATTATTTTATTTATTTATTTATCTAACTTAATAATTTTTCATATTATCAATTAGTTTTTATTCACCCAAATTTTGATATTAAAAAATAATTAGAAATAAATTTTATAAAAATCATATACTAAAATTTTTTAAATATTATAAAATTTATTAAGTTAGATTAATAAATTAAAAAAAAAAATCTATTAAATTCAATAAAAAATAATATGGATGAAATTATAAATAAATAATACACTTGTTAAGAAAGAGAATATATTAAAATTAAATTAAATTAATTAAAAATATAATTATTATCTTAATTCAGTGGTAATGTGAAACTACTTTAAAATTAAGTAATGATTTGAATCTCACTCATAAAATTAATGTTAAAAAAATTTGAAAAAATATAATAATTAGTAATATTTTAGAAAATATTTTAGAAAATAATAAAAGAATCATCATTTTAATTAATCGAGATATTAATTTTTCTCAAATAAAAATAATAATAATAAAATAAATATTAAATTAAATTTAATAAATCTCTTCATTTAAATCACATTCAGGTAATTTTTAAGATGTTTTTATATAAAAAATAAATAATTTTATTTGTTTATTTTTTATCAATTTGATAGCAACTTATTTTATTTTATTTTAATTAATTATAATTAGAAAAAGATAAAAAAAAAAAAAACTTAAAAAATTAAAAAGTAATTTTTGCTAAAAAACGAAGAATTAAAAGGTAATTTTCAAATAGAAATATAAAAATTTTTAACAAAATGTTTCTTTGCATTAAACGTGAAAAACTCTGAGATTTTTTTATACCATGAAATTGTAAAAAGGCTTAATAAAAAAAATAGATAAAATTCATATTTTTTTTACTCTTATCCCATTAATTTATCAGATTATTTTTTTAAATTCAGATGAAGCCTTCATAAGGGTGAAGGTTTGAAGAGCAAAATAGATAGAACAAGTGATTCCAAGTGAAAATCAACTTGTTATTGCTTATATTTTGTTTCTCCAGTTTCATTGAACACTTCGTTCATCATTTGATATTCTCAATTGTTCAATTCTTTGTAGCTATTGTACCTAAATTTCAATCATTTATATGGCTTGTGTAAAGTCTAAAAAAACTTATAAAATCCAATGTTTTTAAAATCAGACTGATTAAAAAATTGGTGAAAGCAAATAATCAGAAGTTCAACCGGGATCGAACCGGTTAAACCGAAAAAAATAGATATACATATATATGTGTATATAATTTGATATTTATTATATATATGATGAAAATAAATATAATTTGATATTTATTTTTTATCAAAAATTTAAAAAAAAATAAAAATTTTGACCTATTAAATCAGAAAAATCGGCCTAATTTAATCGATTTATCAATTTTTTGGAAATGAATTTTTTAAGGTTGACCGGACCGTCTATGGTTCAATTTTTTTAATTAGATTGATCGATTTGGTCTGATTTTAACAACTATGATAAAATCTATAATATTTATTTATATTGAGTATTGAAAACAATTATAAAGGGTGAAATCCATACTAAATAAAAGGCGTAAGAGTTTAGTTGTAAACTCTTAGTAATAGAATCTTAAAATTGGTGAATTTTGAGGAAAATAGAGATACGAGAGATGATGATTGTATTCTGAATCAACATAAAATTACATGAGTATTCTTAACACTATCTCTTTACTTGCTTATTGTACAATTACATTAGAATCTTTAACTCTTATTTATTACTCCAATAAATATTGCCATTTGAGATAATAATATTATATTATTATATAATTTTCATCATATTCAATGAACAATATTTTAAATTGAAAATTTCAATTTCTTATTTTAAGTAATTTTTAATTCAATTATTTTTTTTATAACAAATGCTATTATATATATAAAAAAAATAACTTCATGAATGTATTGAAAATCTTAATTTTAAATATTTAATAACGTTATTAAACATCATTTTATGTATTTTAAATAGGTTTGAATTACTTTAATACTAACATTTAATAAGTAAAATAAAAATTCATATGAAATATATTTTTTATTAATTTAAATTAAATTAAAATCAAATCAAATCAAAAATTAAAATCGAATTAGATCAAATCTATATAATTTATATATGAATCATACGAATTGAATAAATGGATTAATATTTAATTTTGAATATCATTCATATTATAATCACATTTCAATTTTACAAGCAAGTTTCAAATTGACTTTGGAAATTTGTGTTATTCGTTATTCGATTACTCCTTTTACTTTAAAGTTTTTGCCTTTATTCCGATGATTACGATTCTATGCTCAATATTTTATTCCTTATCTCATGCTAAAGTTATGGGCTGATTTTACAAATGTTTCTTGCCGAATAAAGTAAGGTAACCATCGATAATTATATTAGCATTTTTTTTTTCCTTAAAGCATATCTATTTTCATTTTGAATTCAAAACTTTAATAACCCGCATTAATGATGTAGGAGTTAATATTCAAAATTTTAAAGAATTGCAATAATTAAATTAAAATTTTAAAAATTAAATTAAATCGAATTTTGAAAATAATTGAGTCGAATTAAAATTTTTATAAAATTAATTATACATAATTAAATCAATATATTTCAATTAGATTATTCGGTTATATCGATTTTTTAATAATATATATATATATATATTTCAGTCTGTTGGGATATTTTAGATTATTTAAGAAATATTAAACTAAATTGAATAAATTAAAATTTAAAAAAAAATGAACTAAATCGAAATTTAAATTAAACTGAACCAAACTGATCAAATTATATTCAGTTTGATTTGATTTTTTGTTGATCCTATTTTTTCTCATCCCCAAGTAGGTGTTCAATGATAACTTTATCCGAATTTGAACCCAACTTAATTATAGATTTTTAAATTTTTCAAAATTTTATATGTATTTAATTTATATTTTTTATTTAAAGTTTATTTTTTACTTGAAATATAAAAAAAAAATATAAATGAATACTAGAAAATAAAAAAAAAAATAAGAGAAAAATATAAAATATAAAATAGGTATATCCGATGATAATCCACCTCACTGTCCAAACTAATTCAACTCGAATCAATGACGAGACATATATTTTATTTTTTAGAGTGAGTCGAGTTTAATTTTGTAATATTTATCCTAAACCCAGCCATTCTCATCCCTAGCCTTGTCAATAAATTAATGCTCAATTTTCCTTCATAAGATTAAAAAAATTAATAATAATTTTATTATGAATTTAACATATTTTTATAATTATATCATTTTTTATGTTAATTCTATTCAATTTAAAATTTTAATTATAATTTAATCCTAAATTTAAATTAATAATAATATTAATATATTTTAAGAATAAATTGAATTTAATCTGATAATTTATTATATCATATCATCAATCTTCAAAATCAAATAGAGATTAGTTGAGTTTTCTAATTTTATGAAGTTATTGAATTATTAATAATAAAATCAATGACTAAATTAGTTAAAATATAAAGTTAAAAAAATTAATTAATTTTAATAAAAATTTAAAAATTAAATTGAAAACATTATATAATAAATTTACGAATCAATTTCGCTTTTTTACCTTTTGAATAATAACATTTTTCTTACAATTTTAATTATGATAACATTGAAACTAAAATTTTAAATTGGAGTATAATTGACATAATATATATATATATATATATATATATATATATATATATATATATGCAAAATTCAAGGTAAATTTATCCATAAACATAACAAAATTTATCTATTAGACATAACAATAATAATAAGGTTATAAATACATATCTCTTTAGATCTATTAATTCATGTATTTTCTGACATTAATTTATTATTAATAGTATTATTTTTAGTTTTTTTACTTTTTTGTATAAATAATCTATTAAATAAATACAAATCTCTTTAGATTTATTAATCTGTTTTTTCTTTATATATATATTTAGTAATTATTATTAATAATATTGTTTGTAGTTATCTTTTGGAGGTTTTTTGTTTCTTTAATGGAATTTATTAGTTTTTCATATATATAAGTAATATGTTATTCTTTTATAGAATAATTTCATTCTTTTGTATTATTTATAGTAGTTTTCGAATTAATTTTAAATTTATTATTGATGTTAAAATAATTTGATTTATTTAAATATATAAAAATTAATTTATACCTTAATAACTATCAAACAAAATATACTTTTCGTCGAGTTGCTAATTCAAATATTTTACCAATATAATTAAAAAATATTGAAATAAATTGAAATCATATAATCAAAATATTGTCAATTAAATCCAATAATTAACTAAGAAAATTAAAAAGTGTTAATTAGTTTAATAAAATAGAACGTAGAACACATTTTTAATTTTTTAAATTATAAAATTAAGGATTATATTTTAAAAATTTAACATTTTCTCAATAAAACATTATTTATTATTAGTAATAATCACAAATAAATTATTGCTCTGATGCGTCAATGGAGACTGGAGAGGCGCAGTGGAGAGGGGCTTGGGTGTTCCCATAAAGGCTCAATACGGCACCGTATCTTTGTTCTTGGTGAATGATAATATCATAATAATAATAAGGGTAAAATATTATTTAATTCTGAGATTTAGTGAAATTAACACTTGAATCTTTATATTTTCATAAAATAGTTATTGAGTCTCTCAAATTTGATACGATAACAATTGATTTTTTCGTCTATTTAGCCGTTAAAAAGATAAAAATACATCTCATTTTTTCATCAATTTTTTTTTATGTCATTTTATTAAAACCTACTTCAAACTTTATTCACAATCAAACTCTTCATTCTTCACACAATTTCACTAATCACAATACCCACACACAAATTTTACTTCTTTTAATTTCAACAGATCCAAAATTTACATAATTAATTAATAGGCAAATTATAATTTAGTCCCTGAATTTTGATCCGAAAAGCGAAGTGGTCCCTATATTATGTGAAATACATGATTTAGTCCCTGAATTTTCACTCCGTAAGACTATTTAGTCATTCCGTTTATTTTTTTTTTACTTTTTCCATTAAATTTTAAGTAAAATGGCTAAAATACTCATTATTTATTATTAAA
>CANXYC010850298.1:0-29676 GCA_948193065.1 Aleurites moluccanus | reverse complement strand
TATATATATATATATATATATATATAATCCACCTTTTTTAATTCATTTACACATTAAATTTTCTAATGTATTTCAATTTTCCAACATGGTATATAACATGGGATAAAAAAATTAAATTCTATCATTATGAGAATTATTCCTATTAGTAGAATTCTACCAGTAAATTAATTGAAATGAACTATATAAAAAAATAGTAGAATTGAAATGATAAAATTCTAACAAATTCATTCCAAAGGGGGGGTAGAATACCCTTACATGTAAATGGATTTGAACTTAACTACCATGTACTTGCTTGCTGCCAACAAAATTATGAATTCAACCAACATAAGAACATTCCACTGATTGAATAGATGTTAAAGAATCCAAAAACCCGTGTATGATGGCTCCATTAGTTTAAGCCAAGCAAATCTACAGAAAAAAGATTGAAAGTTAATGTAAAGAACAAGAACCAGCATTTACTGTGATGAAAGGGTGTGTTCTATCTCTATTTACCTTCGAATATTTATGTTTCACTTCGTTGTGACAAGCATGAGAACAAAATCCATTTGGTTGATTTTGGCGAGCATGTTGATGATAAAAAATATGTTATAGCATGCTTAAGTGTGAAGTTTGAGGAAAACAAGCCAGTCAAAAATAGTACAGGCAAAAACAAAATCTTTAAGTAGTTGTATGGAGGGAATCATTTGTGCGAGCTCTCTCTATCGCTTAAAATAAAGAAGAGTGCTAGTCTTCTTAAATTTATACTGATAAGGGCATGCCAAAATTGGTTAACACAATAATATAATCTCCTTCTGTGTCAGATATACATCAGTATGAAAATAGTTAATGCTCCTTCTATGTCAAACGTACATCAAGTGCATGCATAAAACATTTCTTCTCTATCCCAACTATAATTATTACCTATAACCTTAACTAAATTAAGCCACAAAATAAATTAAACTTCTTCCTAGCACCAATCATCAAAATAGTTTTATAAACTTGACAAAAACAGCACTGTTCCAAAATAGGAATAATTAAAGCTGCAATAGCTCCAACATGTGACTTAAATTAACTCATAAATTGAAAAAAAAAAATGAATTTTACCTTTGTCAAACTCTGTAAAGGAAAACCCATGATGCCCATTTCCCTTTTTTTTTAAATCCTTGAGACCAATTAGCTTTGCATCTTCGACCCACCTGACTTCTTTAAGCTACCCATTATGCCATCAATTAGCTTGTTTGGGTTATTACCAGCAGGGTCTGCAACAAAAGAATAGCTCCTTTGAGGTCTTTTCTTTTGGCCATAATTTCCCAAAGAAGTGTCGATCTTAGTACCTAGTCCACATGTATCAGATGGCTGTAATGAAGTTTTGGAACAATCAACCATGCCTTGCACATTCTCTGATTTGTCCTTTCTATTGTCACTTTTTTGACTTGCATACCATGAATCAAGTATTTGGAGCAATGAGCTATCTTCATGGTTCATTCCATCCTTCGAGTGCCCTTCTAGCTGAGTTATAGCTGAGGGCTCTCCTTCTGAATCTGAAAAGTCATCATCAGAGATGGAAGACTCGTAATAGGGAAATGTGCATTTTTCTTCTGCTTCCTTCCTTCTAGAACCTGTGTTGTCAACAGGACCTAGCTCTTCCCATATAGAGTCTGATTCATCATCCTTAGATGCATCAGATAACTCGCTACCTGAAGTTTCTGATGTATAAACAACATTACTTTCTTGGATATTAGGAGCAGCACTATCCTGAATGGAACCTTTGCGGTCTTTATGGGAAGGAATGATATAAGTAGACTCTATCTTCACCCCGGGCATTATTTGTAGCAGGGATGATAGCTTTCGATATCCGAGCTTATGGATATCAAGATGATATCCATACCTCTCAAGGAACAGCTTTCTAATGGAGCCCATATTAAATCCCCCAGGAAAAACCTTCAACATCTCATTCAGAAGCTTTTGACAGTCTATTAATGTATCTCGTCTAGACCTTTCTGAAGGTTCTCTACAGCTAACTGGTTGAGAAACTCCAGCATGAGAAATATTCTGAATTCTTCCAGTTCTTCCATCTCCATCAAGTTCTGTTCGCCTCTTTGAGTCAGATTGCAAAGAAGTACTTAAAAAAATAGATCTCAATCTATTGGAAGCCCGAGGATCAATTGGGGAAGTATTCTTTCTAATAGACAAAGTGAGCTTGAAAGGTGAAGCCTCAGAGGGATATTCTTCTACCCATTTCTTCTCTGATATTAACATATCAACCAACCAGAGGATATCAGTTTCATCAAGTGATCTAAGAACCACAGGTCCCTCCTTTTGCAGATTATTTGCCATTTGTTCTCTGACAAATCACAGAAGAGGGAATATTAACAAATGAGGCTGCAACTGCTAATGTTTTGCCTCGCATCATAATCATCAAGTTATACATCAATGTTGAAATAAAGATGGAGTCTACAAAATTAGCGAAAATTCAAAATAACCAAAAAACAGTGTTCAAAATGACAAATGAAAAAGTTTCCCATTAGGCTTATCTGAATGTTTCTTTAACATGTCTAGTCATGAATCCTTTTTGAAAGCTTTGATGAAACTTCGAAGAAGTTTCAGTTCATCCCACTGATGTGCCCTCTCATCCAGGCCTTAGTCCTATGGCGTTATGGATGGTCAAAGACACTCCCACTAAATAAGGTCATAGTGAGGCATTGCATACACTTGGTGATTATGAAAGTTTGCCTCTGAGAAATTCAGATTAAATTTTCTTTATCAAGTTGTAGAATATAAAACATGGGAAAGAAAATCAAACTTAGTTTAAGAATAACCAAGAATTTGGCCCTTCAAACTTGAGCATTTTCACAATGTCATCTTCAAACTTAACATGCATGTCACAAATTTCATTCCATTATAACCTTCCATTAGCTGCCTTGTCCATTTTTTTCTTTTGCATTTATGCACAACTCTGTTAGAGGCGTCATCTACTTAAAAATCAGCCATATTTTTCAGCCACATGCAGTTAACGTTGGCAAACAAAATATATGAAAAAATATAAGGCAATGACACAAAAAAATAAAAAATAAAAAATAAAAAGAGCCTGGAGCTTTAGCTTTTTTTGCAATTTTATAATGACCTCTAAATTTTGGCAATTTCATTAATCAACTTTTTCAATTTTCGCAATTCTATCACCAGTTCAATCACAAGTATAATTAAAATTTCAGCTGAAAGCACTGCATTTTGAGTTTAAGTTGTCTCAAGCTCAAAATACAGAGTTTCGCATTTTCTGAGCTGGAAGTTTTTGGTTTACTTTCCCATGGGGTGTGTTTTATCGCTTAAGATTTGATTGATGACAAAATTGCAAGATACTTCATGAAATTGCCAAAATTAAAAGTCCATAGAGAATTGTAAAAAGCACTAAAGTTCAAGCTTTCTTTTTTATAATTAGGAGAAAATAGAATAAATTTCACTAGTTGACCACTCTCATCAGCCAGAAGGCAACTTTTGCTACATAGAAGATAATGTGAAAAGAACCACCACATGCCCCTCATTTTTATTGCAGATAATTCCTTAAAATTATTCTTTTGCATACATCAGAATAATTGGATGAATAGCTAATTGAGGGTTATAGTTAGCAAATGTTGCAAGTTGTAAAACTTGAGGCCCACAAAAATTGCACAATTTTTTAGGATTGCATTATAATAATGCTACAAGTTATAGGGATAAACCTACACTTGTTCAAAAGTTAAAAATATTTGGACCTCTAGAGAAACTGGAAAAAAATAAATAAAGAAAAATTCCTGCTAGTTTTTAAGCCTTAAAAATTGGGAGTTTCATGAATAAAAAAAAAAGGTACCATGCAGATCATGTTATTTCCCAAAAGGAGAACAAAATTTTAGATGCACCCGTAATTTTATTGACCGGAAATCATGTACACAGGATTTTGATTTTGATACTGTCATTTGTTGGTCATACAAAGATAAAAAAATAAATAAATAAATAAAAAATAAAAAATAAAATAAAATTTAAAAACTTAAGAAATGAACAGGATAGCAGATTAGCACTCAAACTGCATATGCACAAGTGAAAAAAAAAAATGCATTTGAAAAAACTTTAAAAAGCAGTAAAATTCAGAAACCTGGTTCTTGATTGTGATATAAGAAGTGATCCTCTCAGAGAATCAAGAAAGGATTCCATGTCTCTCCAAAAAGAATCTTCAGAAAAAATTTGATGTCTTTCAGAATTACTGATTATCTGCTTGAGTTCTCCTTTGGATTGATCAACAGATGAATTAGAGTCTAGAGTATTTCTACCCAGTTTCCACAATGTCATAATCCTGTTAAGTAAACCAGGACCTCTATCAGATTTTTCACAAAATGGTTCAGAACTCGAACAGGTGTCTTTCCCCAGAGTTGATTCACAATTGGGGGAAGAACATGATGTGGGAGGTACATGAACATTTTCTTGACTTGGCGTTTTTACAATTTTTTTATCAGCTTCTTTCTTTTCAAGGCTAACACCAAGAGTACCAGATTTTTCACGAGTATTCTCACTGTTCTTTGCAGAGTAATCCCCAGAAGTATAGGAGTTCTTTGGAATGTCATAACCTTTTATCCCAGAACTGTCATCATTACTTCCAAACCATCTTCTCCAGATTTTCTTAAAAAAACCCACTTCAGATTTGCAATCTTGTTCCTTCACGGACAGCAGATTATTCTCAGCTACCTTAACATTTGTCGCTTCCACAACTTTTTTACCAATTGAAGGAGGTTCTTCAATTTCTTTTGGAGGCTGCTCTATATCCATTTTGACAGCCTTCTCAACAAGAGGAGACTGTTGCACTTCTCCTGTAGGCCCTTCTGTGCTTAGTTCAGGGAATGAAGGCCTTACTAATTTCCTGTCCACAACTTCAGAAATATGTATGTCGTCAGCATTTGGCTTTAAGGGCCTACTAGACTGTTGGTTTCCATTACTGATTACAGTAGACGAGCATGGATTGGGCTCAACTGATTCTGGCTTTGCAGCAATGCCACACACAAGAAACTGCCCATCACCAGTGGGCTGAAGCTTCAAAATATTTGGCATGGACAAGAGAAAGCGGGAAAACTTTTTATATCCATACCAGTCTTTATCAGAGCCCATATTGCTTTTTCCCAATTCAGAACGAAGTTCAGTAATTGAGATTCCTTTAGGGTACAAGATCAGTATATTTCGGATCTGCTTCATAACTGCTTTTGGAATTGGCTGAACCTTGGTCTCAGAACTAGCTTCAGTCAACTCCTCTCCTTGTGAAGATGCTGGTTGCTCAACAACTGAGAAGGGGTCTTCAAGAGGCATCTTATAATGGCCATACCAAGAACCATAAGGACCATCAGGGGGTTGGTTAAAAATCTTTCCAGTTAGGTTTTCCCCTCTCACCAAAGCATTCCAGCGCCACATGATACTTGCCGCACTGCAGAGAACACTAGGAGCAGTATCAGTGCTTGCAAGCAATATATTATAATTGTTCATCCTTAGTCGGTGCAAGACACTAGCGAAGCCCCTATCACCAGAAATTAGAAGAAGATGGGCAGGTGGTGGATTTTGGGAAACCCAGTACATTAGATCTACAAGAAGAGACCTGTCAGCACTGTTTTTTCCTCCTGCATTGGCAGAAAATTTGCAAAATGAGATAACTATGAAAAATATGACATCGAAATTTAGGAAACATTAAGGTCTCTTATGGAATCAATATTTCATAACATTCTTTTGCTAATATTCAACAGCAGCAGATAAAATCAGAAAACTAAATCAAAAAAATCAGCTGAGCATTATCTTGACTCAGCTCCACAAAAGCATTTCCTTCCAGGTACAAGATTCGCTACTTCAGATCAGTTAACTTTCTTTTTCAAAGAAAAATGAATAATAGCATTTTCTAATAAAGTTGTACCTGCCAATGCCAAACACTGAAGGATGTCTTGTAAAACTAAAATAAATTTGACATCAATATGCGTTTCCAAGATAGAAGATGCTAAGACAATTCTTCAATATGCAGGATACTACAATTTTTCTCATCTTGATTGCAGAACTCTGAATATTTTCTTTTCAAAAACACTTAGTCAAACCAGCTGTGAATTCGTAAAATGCTAAAAGATGGTGCCTAAAGGAATTTATAGGTAGCAAAATCATTGCCAGCAACCACTGCCTACAGAAACTAAAGTATACGTTGCATGCACAAGCATAACAAAAAAGAAGAAAAAAAGAACACATGAGCAAGAGAAAGAGAGATAAGGTGAGGAGAGTGGGACTGTGGGAGAAAGCAAAGGAAATAATAAATAAAGGGATATAGACTGAGTTTCCACATCACAATCCAATTGGTAAAATGTTTGCCACATGGACAGAGATGGTCCCACTTTATGCAGGAGGGAAGAAAAATGTAAAAGTTACTAATGTTAACAGAAGCTTAAATATAAACAGCAGGAGCAAAATTGAGGAGTTGATCGCACAAAAGATTAAGTTCAAAGATGATGGTGCACAAACCGGCAAGTTGAAACAGTAAATCTAGAGTCTAGACTAAAAGTCAATTTATTTTAATTAAACAACACAATAACACAGTGTTTTCACACCAGCGAACCTTCGAATAAATAAAAAAGTTAACAAATATAAATATTAAGAGTCAATCAACCATTTTTCTTTTTCCTATACTAGTTATCCTAACATGTATCCAAATCCATATGAATGGAACGATTCTAGTTAACCATCCATACTTGAATTTGAGTCACAAAGAGATAATGTAATCATGTTCATAAGCTACATCAATTTGAGCAATTTCAACCTATAAAACACCGACATGTGACACGAGACACGATACGACATTCCAATACGTTAATTCTAAAAAAATTTAGATTTCGACACGTTGGAACACGTTTGAATATTAAATAATATTTTTAATATATACATTATATATTATCATTCTTATTCATTAATTTAACAAAAAAAAAAATCAAATAAAATAAATTATATCCATCAATTTAGCAATAAGTAGTTCCATCAATTCAACAAAAAATCAAAGGAAATAAACTATTTCCATGATTGCATCACATTAATAACAAGCAAAGAAAAAAAATGTCCGTAAATTTGGCTAGAAGTGAAATTAAAAAAAAACATAGGCCCATTTAGTAGTTCTTTTTATTGTCTATAGGCTAATTGTTGATAAATTGGATTTTTATTTATAAATACTGCCATTTGACCGGATTAGTAAATTGACATGTGTCCAACACCGACTCTCCAAGCAGCTGAGAGTGTCCATGCTTTATAGATTTCAATCACTTTATTCCAAAAATCTGCAATTAACATTCAACAACACGAACCACACTGGCAGCCGTGTTCTAAAATAATATATAAAGATGCGTAGAACTATATCACATTTGCCCAATAGAGGGGAATGGAATTGTTCCTTCCACTTCATTAACCATACAACAACTCCACCAAATGGTAATTCATTAAATTGATTCAAGTAACTGAAAAATCACTCCTAATTCCAGTAACTTAATTAATGGTATCCAATACTCCAACTATTCGCATATAGCCCATGACATTCCAGACAATCCGTGACCCACTTAAAGAATTTCAAAACCCAATACAAAAATTGCAAATTAGAAGCAAAAATAAAAAAAGGAAAAGAAAATGAGAACAAACCATGAGGAATATGAGTAAGGTTGATCCCAGTAGAGGAAAGGGCCTCCTGATTAGACCTTGGAAGCTGTTGCATATCCCCAAAAGCTGTAATTTGAATAGGGCCTTTAATCCCATTTGCCCTGATAGCTGCCGTGATCGCGTGAGCCACTTTAAACACATTAACACCAGCAGGCAAATTGCAGTTCTCAAAATCCCACCAGACAGAAACCTTGACATTTTTGGACTCCTCCTCATTATGGCGCCGGAAAGAGTGGGAGTGGGAGTGGGAGCGGGAAGGGGTAGTCGGCGAAGACGAACAGAAGTAAGAGACAAGGATTGAGTAGGGAAATGATGAAGAGGAGGGAGAAGGAGAAAGCAAGAGGTGGGTTTTGGAAGAGATGGATTTTGGATTCATGGTTTTCCAAATTGGAGGTTTAGGGTTCTAAGTAGGCTGGTTTTGGAAGAGAATCGGAAATGGATTTTGAGTCATTTCATGGCGGAGTTGATGGGTTTTGGCTGTTGGAGCAGAGCGGGACTAAAACCCTTCTTAAGACCCTAGAGCACGTGCAGTGCACATGGGTTGGGGGATTGGTGTTGGGTTATGGGTTTAATATTTAAAAGTTCAAAGCTCATTACAATCCTTCGGCCTTGGGATTGGATTAAATATTTTGGGTCTAATATTTCTAGTTTTCAAACTTCTTCTTTTTCTCCTTCTTCTTCTTCTTCTTATTATTATGAAGCTTTGGATAAATTTTTGGCCAAATGCATTGAAACATCCTGAGCTGCTAATTTTTATAATATTATTCCATTCTTCAAAAATATACTATTATACCATAAATTTATTTACAATTATATTAAACTGTTAAAATAACTCATTACACTTCTTTTCTCTTATTTTTAAATACAATAGCATATTTTTTTAAAAAAATAAAATTGTAAAAATTAAAAAATTCATGTTATGTGGTGTGAATTGGCTTTAAAATAAAATTTAAGACACATTCCATAATCAACTCTTAAAATAATAAATTATTGATGTTAATTATCAATTATTTATTAATTTTCAAAAATCTTTCCACATATCATTTTATGAAATTACATTAATCGTTTTTATCGTAATTGATAGGAAAATTTTGTTTAGAATTAATCTATCTGAACCTTATTTTTATGAAATAAAATTTCATCGTACATGAGATAATTTTTACTTAAGATAAATAACTGAGCCATAATTTTAAATCAATGAAATAAAAAAAAAAAATAGTATGCATGCAATAAATATTTTTATTTTTAATAGTAGCCATTTTTGAAATATCGAAATTGTAATTTTTAAGTCCAATTTCCAAGTTGATATCAAATTAAAAAAAATGCAAATTATATATTTTTTTTTATATTTTTCATAATTATCCTTGACAAGTTTTCCTATTTTAAATATAATTTATATTTGTTTATTTTCAACATTAAGGAGAAAAATTGATCATGAGTCTATTAAATCAGAGGAATATATATTTATAATTAGACTATATCTCGATGTGTAAATATAACTTATATTTGTTAATACTCAAGTTTTCTTAATCCCATAATTTTTTTTTTAAATATACTTAAAGTTTTAAATTTTTTTATGTTTTCCTCCGACATTATTTTTCTTTATTTTTATACTTATAATTTATATTTTTTATTTTTGGATCTTAAATTTTTTTTCATTTATGTGTTTGTTTTTGTAATATCAAGTACTTAAAACGTTAGAGTAGATATGTATTCGTTCATATTTGTTTGATGAATATTAATATGTATATGTTTATATGTATATAATAGATAATTTAGAATGTTATGTTGAGTATAGATTACTCCTAAAATAATTATATGTTGAGATATGATGAGTTGTGATTGATTTTGGGGTGTAAATCATGTGTATGTATAAGTTAATTGAGTTTAGATAAGTTAGAATTGAGAAACTTGAGAGATTTTCATCAGCAAGACTTTTACGGGTGTGAAGATTTCTCATGGGTGTAAAGATTCTTCATGGGCCTGAGAAATCATTCACCACCGTGAGAAAAGTTTCTGTGTAAATTGGCTAATTCTTCATATTTGTTTTCACGGACGTAAAATGTCCCTCACAGCCGTGAAGAAATACTTTGAACCCAGACATGGTCATGAAGCCCCTCTTTACGGGCATGAAAGTGTCGGGCCTATATATATGATAGCTACGTTTTTCATTTCAAACTCTTCCATTTTCAACTCTTGTTCTCCTCTTTCTCCATAAATGGTCCAACCACCTACCAACTCATTAATATTCATCCTCTAATATTTATTTCATTATAATAATCCAAGAAACAATGATTAAATTATCAATAAACACCAATATTTCCGATTTCCCAAGGATTCTTCATTTCTAAAAATTCAAGATATTTATTCCAAACTCACTTCTAAGTTTAAGATAAGTTAATTAATGGATAGAATAGATGAATATAAGTTTAGTATATATGTTTAAGAACATCATTAGTATACATTATGGATTATAAGTAAAATATATATGGATTTAGGGTTTTAGGTGAATAGTAACTATTCATTCCAATCTTTCTTATTTCTTTAATAAGTAATTAAGTTGATGTTAGAAAACATATTAGGATTCTAAAAGATTATTAGAATTATAAGAATTTACCATGTATGAACATTATTGGGTATAAACCCTAATTGTGAATATTTGGGGATTTGACATAAGAGAAGAGAACTCAAGGAAATAGAAGAGATTATTGAATGTATAAGTAATTAAAGGAAATACAAGAATAATTTGCTTTGAGATAAGTATAAACATTGCATAAGCATATTATTTCCTTGAAGTTGATTGTTCCATCCTTCCTAATGTACACATTCTGATGATAACAGTTTTATATATGATTTAACAGTGTTATTCGATTGTGAGTACTTATATTCTTGTAAGTACTTATGTTCTTGTAAGCATAACCTTATGAAACTTCCATACTCATATTTCTTTGGCTTGACATTTGCATTGCATGTTTATATCTTACTGAGGTGAAAGCTTACTCCTCTTTTGTAGATTTCAGATAATACTATAACTCGAGATGGAGTTAACATAGAAGGCAGAGCTTCTTGATTCATTCCTCCAAGAAGACTCTATATAATTCTTTTGATGAATATTATTTTGTATTATGGCATTTATATGTATGAGGAGTATACTCTAGAGCTCTATAGGTATTTAGATATTGAGTTAATATTATTTTGAAGTTTGAATTAATACATTGTGGGTTGCCCTTATTCCTTATTGATGTGGGATGTATCTTTTGATCGATAAGGAATAAGTGAAATCATATGAAGATATATGGAAATGCATGAATGATGATTATATGATTCATAGAAATGAGTATACATTATGATAACTATGTATGATGTGGATATATGTTATGTATGAGATCCAGGATATGTGTGTTCTACGAATTTATGGTGGCCTTAAGCCTACCCTTGCCCTAGGACCGTAGCACCACTGGAGTCGGGGTGTAACAGAGGTAGTATCAGAGCTATAGGTTTATAATCCTTAAGATAGAAAGATAGATAGATATGCATGAGCCCTAGTATAAGTATCAATTAAGATAACTACGGAGCATAGGATAAATTTTTCGTCCATGTTGTGTCTTCCTTTGACATAGATATGTGTTAAGTGTGCTTAGAGACTCTGATCTTGTTTGTTTTTCTTATCAGTATCAAGATGCCTACATGACGTGGTAGAGGATGAGGTTGAGGCCATCCTAGACGAGATTTTCCTTCTGAACAAGGCTTAGTGGGTGGAAATAGAGGTGATGAGGCTCCTCCTGTGCCACAAGTAATGTAGTGTAATACCCTAGAAAAGCTTACCATAATTATATGATTATTGTTCTCAGCATTTGGTTTGAAATCATCGAAATGGCTAAAAATAATTTTCGAGACTCAGTTAGAATGTAAATCAAATACTTTTCCGAAAACCGTCGGTGTCGATAACGCTGCCGAGAAAATAACAGTCTAGTCGACGAATGAATTTCTGATTTTGACTAAAGGGTAAAGAAATATATATATGCATGTGTAATTATGGTAAAAAGAAAGAGGTGAAAAATATTTAGAAACACTGAAAAAGTAAGTAATGACAAAACTGTAAATAAATGGAAATTTGGGGGTACAGTGGAAATTGGACTGTCTGAGTTTCAAAACGGCTCTAAAACTATTTTTATAATAAAGTATAAATAAAAATAAGATATTTGAATTTCCACTTTGAAATCCAAATCCCAACAGAATCGTCAGAATAAATTATAGAAGGAAATGTGACAAAAACATAATTTAAAAAAAGTTTAAGGACCAAAATGAAATTTGCTAATTGTGACTTACTATATAAGCCACACTTAGAAAATTTTCTTTATTTTCTTCTTCTTCTTTGGCCAAAATTTCCCTTTCTTTCTCCCATCATTTTTCCTTCAATTTTCTTAAGGAAAATCAATGGAAACTCGAACCAAATCATATATCTTCCATCTTCCATCCATTTTCTACCTTGGAGAATAAAAAAAATTCAAGAACAACCACCTTGTGGATTTTAGTCCAACCCTTCATTTTAGGTAAAATATTGTTTTATTTGATTTTATGGTTGATTTAGGTATTATAGATATTAATTAAATTTGGTAATGTGTTTAATTGCATCAATTGATGCATATAGCATTTTCCCCCAATTTTTCAAACCCTAACCTAAGTTGTGTGAACTAGCTATGTGATTTTGGATTAGTTTATGTTAATTGAACTTAGATTATGTTAATTGGAGGCTAATGGATGAATTATTTGTGGTTGGTTTGATGTAGAAAATCATATTGAGGAAGATTGCCATTTTTGCCTACTTTGAGTAAATTGGAGGCAATTCAATTTTGGTGGCTTGTTTGGTGTACTAGGTGAGCCTTTTATGCATCATTTAACATGCCTAAAGTGTTAGAATGTCAATTGCAATTCATTCTCACAATGGCCATTTTGGCCGAACTCTAAATTGCCATTTTACCTTTGATTTTGTCTTGTTTTTCCTATAGTTTTGCAAGCCAATTTGATTCATTTAATGTTGTTTATTATTATATTTAGAATGCCTATTGAATTGCCTATAATGTGTGTTATTGTTGATAATTGGAGCAATGTTGGAGTTGCACCCAAACCTTATCAAATTGTCCATCCAAAGTTACCCACCAAGTGTTTGTCAAAATGCCTAGCTCAAAATTTATAGGCCTACCATTTGAATGCATCGTCGCCAGCGACAATGACATTCCAATTGCGTCAACTTTTTGTTCATATATGACCAACTTATGTTCCATCCTATTATTGTTGGCCAAACCCTTTGTCATTGTATAACTACTTGTTATTGCTATTTCCTTTGGTTCTATTGCTCCTTAAATTGATTGATAATGAATTATTGATACTTGGTCATAACATTATTGTGCAATGGTATCTATTGACTTGTTTCTTGTTTCTATTATCTCCGATGTGATTTGACAGAGCTGTCGCTCCAACAAGGTAGTGAGTACATACTGTCAGTAATGTGCACATGATATCTTGGAAGGGTTATCAGCCCTAACCATAAGACCTGATCAGTCTAATGTTTATTGATATGAGATTGATATGTATTTGACACATATTATATGCATTTCATGGTCCTATATCTGTCTTGTCCATGTGATATACCTTCCTTTGATATGAGTATTAACTTTACTGTCATATTTTGTACTTGATTCTGTATCTTGTTATCTCTTGGGCAGATTGATTTATTATTTCATCTGCCTATTCTTTATTGATATTCCATTACATATTTATTAGTCGATGCATATTAGATTCACTGAGTATCTTATATACTCACCCTCTCATTGTTTTCCATTTCCAAGTGCAGAGTAGGAGGCAAAAATCTCAGCTTTGATATCTCTGTGGATTCCTGCAGTATTATAGCAGTGTAATTATTTATAAATAATATATTATTTTTGTATGTTCATGATCTAGCTGCTCTATGGGTTGTTTGGTATAGTTAGTTTATGAACATGTATATATAACATATTATAGAGTTTAATTAATGATATGATATGGTGAATGCTACAACCAATTGCAGTATAATTTATAGATGGATTACATATTGACAGAAGGAATAGTAATTAAGTAACTGAATAATAAATTGATGGTAATAGATGATTGCATGTGATACTGGGTTCTACAGGTGCCGGTCGCCTCTAGCATCTCCCGCATCCTAGGATCATCGTGTCCCGAAAATGGGTCGTGATAGAGGTAGTATCAAAGCCCTAGGTTACAGAGGAATAGTAACTAAGTACAGTATGGGTAGAGTAAAGTAAACCATAGAGCATAGGAATTCCTGTATCGTCTTTTGTTGTATTCGTCGAGTATGTATGAGTATTCTACATTTTTGTAATATGCTGAGTGCGTGTTTTATTTTTTGACAGTTTACAGAGATGTCTGGCAACAGAGATTAGGATACTAGAGAGGCAGAGGTAGCCTCTAATGAGTCTCTAGTCAGGGAATTTTCTATTTCAGAGGGACCATCCAGATTTTGACGGACTACAGAGGAGACAGAGAGGAGTGATGACCCTTGGAGGATGGAGATGATGAGGGGAATGATGTAGTTGCGCTGGGAACTAGCAGATTTGAGGCGAGAACGACAAAATATACCGCCACCTCCAGCACCAGCAGTAGTGCCATCCCCTGTTGCACCTGCTGCAGTACCTATTGCTCCAGCTCCTATACAACCAGCTGTGGTTCTTAGAGAGCCTATTGTACAGGGAGCCTGTCGAGTTATTGATGAGGGCAGAGTTTCTATGTTTAGCTTTCTGAAGCTAAATCTGCCAAAGTTTAGAGGTGATGAGTTGATCGACTTTCTTGAGCAGGTTGATAAGGTAGTTAGGAGACTACCTTGTTCTGATATTAGAGCAGTAGAGTTGATTGGGTTATTGTTGAAGGGGAAAGCCTAGATATGGTTTTCGTGTTGGATGGAGCCCAGATTGTATGGTGATCATCCTCCTACTTGGGCAGAGTTCAAACAGGGACTAATTGATGAGTTCCTGACACAAGGGGTGAAGACTAGGAATTTAATACAGTTTGAGTAGGGTGGTAGGTCAGTGGAGGAGTATGCTGAGAATTTTATCAAATTGAGTAGGTATGCTACACAGATTGCTCCTACTGAGGCATATTTGATCAGCAGGTTCAGAAGGGGTTTGCATGCGTCATTGTATAATGCTATACTGGCTACAGAGTTCACATCCCTGACTATCATTATTGACAAGGCTAATCAGATGGAAGAAAAATACAAGTCAGAGAGAGCAAAAAGGGATCAGAAGAGGAAGGGAGGACTCGAATCATAAGGTATGATGAGGGAGAGCAACTCTTAGCCTAGACAGATTAAGCTAGTACCCAGGTTTGATTAGAGATCTCTGTCTGACAGTCAGAGGAGGAGGACACAAAGTAAGGGACCTCCAGTGCAGTCTACACTAGCTTATTCTCAGTGTTCTTCTAGACCCATTATACAGATGTCCAATGTGCCTACTTGTGGTTTTTGTGGTAGAATGAATGGAGGGGAGTGTTGGTGACAGATAGATGCTGCCTGAAATGTACGCAGCATGGACATTTTATCAGCAGATGTCCTTTATGGGGTGATCAGCAGTCATCTGCTATAGTTTCTCAGCCTACTATTTAGATGAGTCAGAATGTTGCCATAGAGGCTCCTGGTAAGGGCAGAGGCACAAGACAGGCACCAAGCAGCAGTCAAGCCCCAGCAGACAGAGGACAGGGGTGAGTTTTTGCTGTGAACATTTATGAGGTACAAAGATTTGATAATGTGGTTACAGGTACTATTTTAATACAGAATGACATTGCTAATGCATTGTTTGACTCAGGTGCTACCCACTCGTTTGTTTCACCCCAGTTTGCACCTAAGTTGAATAAAGAGAGATAGTTATTGAGAGTGCCTTTAGAGATAGCTACACCTATGAGGGAGAGTATAAAAGTATATTATTATTACCTTGATTGTGCGATTGAGATTGATGATAATATTTTGCGTACTAATTTGATTGAACTGCCTGTGTTAGAGTTTGATATGATCTTTGGTATGGATTAACTAACGACACATCGAGCAGTTATTAATTGTTATGAGAAGAGGGTTAAATTCCAGCCTGAGGGACAACCAAAATTTGAATTCTTGGGTGATCGACGGGAGTTCAGAATCAGTTTTGTTTCTGCTATCCAGGCTAGAAGGATGATAGGGAAAAGTAGTTCGGCATACCTGGCTTATGTGATTGATGTGCAGAAGATTTCTATAGATATTGATCAGATACCAGTAGTTCAGGAATTCTTTGATGTCTTCCCTGAAGAATTTCCAGGATTGCCCCCAAATAGGGAGATAGAGTTTGAGATTGAGGTTTATTCAGGCACCGATCCGATATCCATTCCTCCATACAGAATGGCACTAGAAGAATTGAAAGAGTTAAAGGTATAGTTGCACGAGTTATTAGATAGAGGATTTATTAGACCGAGAAGTTCTCTGTGGGGTTCTCCAGTATTGTTTGTGAAAAAGAAGGATGGCTCTCTGAGGATGTGCATTGATTATAGGCAGCTGAATAAGGTGACAGTGAAGAACAAATATTCGTTGCCACAAATTGATGATCTGTTTGATCAGTTACAGGATGTCAGTCATTTCTCTAAGATTGATATGAGATCTGGGTATCACCAGTTGAGAATCAAGAAGGGTGATGTACCTAAGATTACTTTCAGAACCCAATATGGACATTATGAGTTTCTAATGTTGCCATTTGGGTTGACTAATGCACCGACTGCATTTATGGATCTGATGAATAGAGTATTTAAGCCATTCTTGGATAAGTTTGTCATAGTGTTCATTGATGACATTCTTATCTATTCCAGGAGTGAGGAGGAGCACTCAAAGCATCTGAGGATTGTACTGCAGATACTTCGAGAGCATCAACTGTATGCTAAATTGTCTAAATGCTAGTTCTGGCTAACTGAAGTATGTTTTCTGGGTCATGTGGTTTGTAAGGAAGGCATTATGGTAGATCCACAGAAGATTGAAGCAGTTATAAACTGGCCTCAGCCTACCATTGTTTCTAAGATCCGTAGTTTCCTTGGTATGGCAGGATACTACAGGTGGTTTGTGAAAGATTTCTCCAGAATTGATGCTCCATTGACAAAGCTGACTCGGAAATAGGAGAGATATCTATGGACTAATGAGTGTGAGAGCAGTTTTCAAACTTTGAAGTCTTGCCTCACGAGTGCTCTAGTGCTAGCATTGCCGTCTGAGGATGAGAAGTTTACAATGTATTGCGATGCTTCCTGAATTGGATTGGGGTGTGTTTTGATGTAGCTTCAGAGAGTGATTGCTTATACTTCTCGATAGTTAAAAAAGCATGAGGTGAACTATCCGACACATGACTTAGAGATGACGACAATAGTGTTTGCACCGAAGATCTAGAGATGTTATTTATATGGGTTTAAATGCGAGATATATACTGATCATAAGAGTTTACAGTATATACTTTAGCAGAAGGATTTGAACCTCTGACAATGCAGATGGGTTGAGTTATATAAGGATTATGATTGTGAAATTTTTTACCATCCAGGTAAAGCTAATGTAGTAGCGGATGCACTGAGCTGGAAGTCTATGGATAGTCTAGCTCACATCTCAGTTTTTAGGAGACATTTGATCTGTGAGATGAAGAAGTTAGCTGATATGGGAGTATGTCACGACCCGGTTTCCTGGACCGCGACGGTCCTAGGACACGGGAAATGCCAATGGAGATCGGCACCCGTAGAACCCAATATCATTACACAATCTATCAACCTCAATATAAATATAATCATTTAATATAATTACCATTCGTTATATTATACTATTATTCATTCTATTATTCTATCAAACATTCTACAATTGGCTGTATTATTAACATATCACATCATAATCCATCATATAACTCAATATATAATTATCAATATATATTATATGTAATATTAATCTCCTAACTAACCCATACATACCCATGGAGCCGCTAAAATAAAGAAACCTCAAATATAAATATAGAAATCCAGAATTTATACATAATAAATTGCAAAAGAAATCCATGGAAGATAGATATCGGGATTCTGCAACTTACTCCTTTCCTAAAATGGGGTAAATAAAAAAAAAGGTGAGCATGGATGATACTCAGTGAATTTACATGCATCGCAATAAATAATAGGTATAATTAAATAATGGTTTCAATCAAAGAAATAACAGAATACAGAATGGCTGTCAAGGTACAATAAACCAAAGAAACATCATATATAAGCTCGGTTACATATGGAAAGGCAGATAATGAGATGGATTGTATGAAAAGAAATCATACAGTCACCAGACAAATCAAATATCACTGAACCATGCAGGTCACCAGTATCATATCAATCAATATCACTGGACCATGTAGGGCACCAGTATCATATAAGCATAAGGCTGATCAGGCCCTATGGCCATGACTATATCCCCTCCCAGCTAGGCTACAAATATATAATGTATACAAGGTCGATAGTATTTCCCCACTCCCCTGTCGAATCGGAAGTTCTGCCAAACCAAACTAGGGTCAATAACGAGGGATACCAAAAGCAACAATGGCATCAAGATAACAATCAATCAAATAGCAATCGACTCGGTATCAATCAATTCAATATTCAATAAGCTCAATTACAATGTCATAGGCATCATAAAATCAATAATATCAAGTATGATAATAAGAAAAGGCAAGAAATAACAAGGGTTCGGTGACCGAAATTGGTGGGTCAATTAACATACCATTATCTCTAACGACAATGATATTCAATTGGTAGGCCTATGGCATGCAAACCAATAAGCCAATAATAAATAAACTAGGTAAATTATCAAACACAAGGTGACATACAATGGCAAGCCAATAGGTTAGGGTTCGAAGCAAAATTGGCTTGCCTATTCAACCAATAACAAGGTACATTGTCTAGCAACACCAAAGTATCAATAAACAAGATTAAATAACATTAAATTAGGGTCAAATTGGCAAGGAAAAACCAAGGAAAATCAACCAAACACATAGGCAAAATTAGGGCACATGGTTCGGCCACCTTAGGGTTTTGTGCAATTGGATTCAATTCAAAAATTTAATGATTCAAACATGATAATTGATGCAATGTAAACTCACCAGTTGATCCACTTAGCCAAAATGCACTTCAATTGAACCAATTCCACTAAAATCCCCAATTTTTGCTATTTTGAAAATCCAATTTCCAAAATTTCCAATTCTACATCAAATTAACCATCAATTAGTTGTTCATTCATATCCAATTGATCATTTCTAACATCAATTTGAAATTCCTAACACTAATTCAACACGTTCAATCTTACAAATTCAATTTCAAGATTCAATTGAAAAATTCCATCAAATTTGGATAATCTAAATCAATTAAAAACTAAACCCATTCAATTGAACCTAAAATAACACTAAAACATTAATCAAACTAAACAAATGAACTACTTTACCTCTAAGCTCCTCCATGGTAGAAATTCCTTAGTGATTTGCCTCCCAATTCTTTGCTCCAATCAACAAATTAAGGCTAGAAATGAGTTAAGCTAATTGAGTAGATAAGTTTTCTAACAAATTTTGTTGAATTTGGATAAGAAATGAGAAAGTTATGAATTTAAGAAATGGAAGGAAGAAAACGGCAACAATGGTGGAAAAGAATGGGAAAGAAGATGATTTGCCATGAAAATGAAGCCCAAATAAGACAAAAAAAATTGTCAAATTACAACTACATCCTTCAAGTTTTAACCTTCACACTTTGGTCCTTAAATCTTCTGAAATTTATTTTAAAAATTCTGTTAAGATTTTGATATTAGTGTGAAGAGTAAATAGACTTATTTTAATTTATCCTTATTTATAAAAATAGTTCTGGAGTTATTCTGTAACTCCAACTGACCCATTTCCACTATTCACCTTGAATTACCCTTTATTTATCAAAATGCCATTGTTCACTTTTCAGTGTTCCTAATTGATTTTCACTTCTTTCTTTTTACCAAAATTACACATAAATTATGATCATATTTTACCCCCAAGTCAATGTCAGAAATTCTTCTGTTGACCAGACTACTAATTTCTCGGCAGTGTTCCCAACATCGCCATTTTCCGAAAATTATTCCCCATCAATTCAAGACTAATGGACTACATACTGAGAATTTATTCATGCACATAAGTTATGAATTTATAGGGTATTACAGTATAGAGTTAGATTTGGGATCCCAGGATCGAAACTAGGCTCTGGTAGCCTAATTTCGGGTTAAACCAATGTTGATTGATGATATTAAGGTGGCATAGGATAAGGATCCATGCCTACTGAAGCTAAAGGGTAATGTTCTGAATGGTAAGGCAGCAGAGTTCATAGTACCTCTCATATATCTAAGAACTCTAGTTAAGGCAGTCCAATGATCTCTATTGTGATTTTGGGTATACCTACTAAGTCTGTTTACAGCAGAAGCAATATCAGGTCTACTACAATTCATCAAATATATTAAACTCCCAATAATTTATGCATACTCAGTATGTCTTATACTAGGACCATTATTTTTTGCAAGATGTAAAGATGAGTCATAAGGTGTATTCAAAGGGCTAGTTTCAAAATGCCCAAACTTCTTAAGAATTTTCTCTACATAATGTTCTTGAGAAATTACATAACCATTTTGAAATCTCTTTAATTTTATTCCTAATATTACATCTGCAACTCCCATATCCTTCATATTAAAATTAGTAGATAACATTTTTTTAGTTTCTGATATCACATCAAGACTAGTCCTAAAAATTAATAAGTCATTAATATAGAAACATACTATTTCTCTAAACTCATTATTTTCAAACTTAGTTTATATACACCTATCTACATCATTCACTGAGTATCCTCTAGAAATCATTACTTTATCAAGTTTTTTATTTCATTGTTTAGGTACTTGTTTGAGACCATAAATAGATTAGCGTACACACTTTATTTTGATTTCCAGGTGATACAAACCCATCGGGTTGATCCATATAGATTTCTTCCTCTAAATCACCATTTAAAAATGTCATTTTCACATCCATTTGATGTATAATTAAATTAAATATAGCAGCACATGCTATCAAGGTCCTAATTGATGCTATTCTAGCAACAGAAGAATAAGTCTCAAAATAATCTAAGCCTTTCTTTTGTTCTTACCCTTGGCAACTAGTCTAGCTTTAAATTTATCTATTGAACAATTAGGTTTCAATTTCCTTTTAAAAATCCATTTGCACCCTATTAGTTTTGTTCCTGGAGGTAAATCAACTAATTCCCAAGTATGGTTACCCATAATGGATTCTATTTCACTATTAATAGCTTCCTTCCAGAAAGGTGCATCTGGAGAGGTTACTACTTCATTATATATTACAGGATCATTATCTAAAAGATATACAAAGAAATTATCTCCAAAATCCTTTTCTTTCCTAGCACGAGAGCTTCTCCTAGGTTCAAATTCAGTTTCTAGATTAATCTCCTTATTTGACTCATTACAGTTGTGGGAATAGATTTATCAATTTTAGTCTTAAATGGAAAAATATTTTCAAAAAATTCTACATTTTTGGTTTCAATTATTATGTTAGCATCTAGTACATCACTTCTTAAAATAAGAAGTCTATAAGCAATACTATGGTTCACATAACCAACCAACACACAATCAATAGTTTTTGACCATATTTTCCTCTTTTTAGGTTTAGGTAAAAGAGCCTTCACAAGGCACCCCCACATTTTGAGGTATTTCAAATTAAACACATGTTTTTCCCATAACTCATAAGGTGTTTTATTAGTTTTCTTGAATATTAAGCTATTTTGGAGATGACAAGCAGTTAAGATAGCTTTCCCCCACAAGTTGAGAGGTATACCAGAATTCAAGAGTATTGCATTATACATTTCTTTTAAGGTTCTATTTTTTTCGTTCAGCTACTCCATTTGACTCGGGTGAGTAAGAAGGAGTTACTTCATGAATTATTCCTTGATCCTCACAAAATTTACTAAGACTAGTTGACTCATATTCACCTCCCCTATCAGATCTAAATCTTTTAATTTTTTTTCTCAAGTTTATTTTCTACTTCTGCTTTATAGATTAAGAATTTCTCTTCCATTTCATTTTTACTTGTAAGAAAATATACTAGTGTATATCTAGAATAATCATCTATAAAGGTTATAAAATACCTTTTACCTCCTATTGATATGTTTCGAGACATGTCAGCTAAGTTAGAATAAATTAAACTAAGTAATTTAGATTCTCTATGTTGAACTGTTTTACAAGGTTTCTTGGTAGCATTTGCTTCTACACAAATTTCACATTTTCTAGGATTTGTAATTTTTATATCTTTTAAAATTTCCAAGTTATTCATAAGGTTGATATAAGAGTAATTAACATGTCCTAATATAGCATGCCATAAATCATCACAATCAATCAAGTAAGTAGAAGAGGATGCAATATTATTATTAGAAACAAAATCAAGTACATTCAAGTAAAGCAATCCATGATCAGCATAACCTTTCTCCACAAAGTTCTCATTTCTAGTAAGTATTGCCTTATTAGACTCTATAATACGTTTAATACCAACATTCAAAATAAGAGTAACAAACACTAAATTATGCCTAATAGTTGGCATATGAAGTGTGTTGGTAAGGGACAATATTTTTCCTGAAGTCAGTTTAAGATTCACAGTTCATTTTCCTAGGACAAAAGTAGAGTGGTCATCTGCTACAAAGACATGCTTGCCTTCTAAAAGAGTGTTGGTGGAAAAAATAGAGTGATTTCCACATATGTGCTTATTGGCACCTGAATCTATCACCCAAGCTTTGTGATTTTCTGCCATGTTTACCTCAATCACCATTGCAACTATTGTATCCTCATCTTCAGTTTCCACCAAATTTGCCCTATTATAGTTGTTATTCTTTTCTCCCTTTTTGTGTCTACATTGGGCAGCATAATGACCTAAAACTCCATAAACAAAACAATCTCTCTTAGTTTTCTTAGATTGATATTGGTTTGACCTAACCCTGGTTGGAATTGCGGTGTTGACCTTGTCCCTAGTTGTTATGGCGTATCTGCCCATGGTTATATCTAGAGTTATCATGGTTTTTCTTTCTATCTTCAACTAGGTTGGCTTTATAGATTAATTTCTTAGCTTTGGCAGCTTGATTCAACTTTCTATTTTTCTCTTCAATTCTAATATGGATTATAAGTTCTTCAAGAGTAAAATCTTTCCTCTTATGTTTCATATTGTTCTTATAATCTAACCACGACTCGTGTAACTTATCAAAGAGCCAACAACAAAGGTAGGAGGCAAAATAATATTCTTAGTAATTAATTCATTAACAACCAAATGAAACTCATGAATTTGTGTAGAAACATCCTTATCATCAGACATTTGAAAATGCAAAAAATTCCTTATTACATATTTCTTATCTCTAGCATCTTCAATAATATATTTCAAAACTAAAGCATCCCATAATTCAATGGCAGTCTTATATAAACAGTAAACATCAAATAATTTATCGAATAAATTATTTAAAAGGATAACCCTACAAATTTTATCAGCAGAAGCCCAAATAGACAATTTCTCCAATTTGTCTTTTTAAACAGTTTCATCATCAAAATCAACAGGGTCAGAAGGTTTTGGTTCAGACAAAACATGGCTAACCTTAACTATTTCCAGTACCAATATCAATTTAGTTTGCCAACATTTAAAATTTTCACCATTGAAAGGTTCAATTCTGGTTAAATAAGAAACAACCTTAGTGGCAGAAAGCATAGCAGAATCAACATGATTAGAAGCCATCTATTCATTGAGGTTTCTTCTCCGTGTTGAAGATGAATCTCTGAATTTTATAAGAAACTCGTATCATGAAGTTGTTTCTTGTTGTCCAGCATTTTGAAAATTGTTGCTTTTATGATGTTCTTCTTGCTAAAAGTAACTCATGTTTCCTTTAGCTAAGGATATCATTTCATTTGAGAAGTTTGCAATTGGATAGAAAAGGGACAATGATTTGCACACATACATCCTTTGTGAAGCATTTTCACATATTCACATCTTGCATAGATACATACCATGATGAATTCTTAGATGTAAGATGAGACTTATTTATCTTAGATAATAAACGATTGAGTGAGGACAAAAATGAATATAAAAATCGTAGTTTGAAAGAGAACAAATAAATTATATTTGCATTATTTGGAAATAGGTTCCCCAATGCATTCGATGGTTATTTATATTCACATTGTTTGGGTAGTAGTTCCTCAATGCATTCAATGGTTGTTTACATTTGTATTGCTTGAATAGTAGTTCCTCAATACATTTGATGGTAGTTTATATTCACACTGCTTAGATAGCAGTTCCTCAATGCATTCAAGGGTAGTTTATGTTTTTATTGTTTGGATAGCAGTTTCTTAATGCATTCGATGGTTGATTATATTTAAATTGCTAATAGTTTCTCAATATTTCGATGGTAGATTTATATTCACATTATATGGGAAATAGGTTTCCTAATGTATTTGATGGTAGGATTATCTCTGCATAGACAAAAAATAAGTTCTTAGTTCATTTGCTTGCTTAATGAAGATCGTCATCTCATTAGAAGATTTCTCTAAGAGATGGGTATTTGCATTTACTGAAAGGAGATTCCCAATGCAACTAAAACATATCGAAGTTGCAAGGTTCAAGTTTGGAATTTATAACCTTTGTTTATTTGTTGACTTTAGCGTGCTTTGTTGCACTGTGTCTACTAGCACACATGCTTCACAAACCTACTAATGTGGGGGCAAACTGTAGAAATCAAACCTTAGTATACTATGAATCTGAGTCGAAGCCTAATGATGACTCATCAAGTATCGAAATGCAAGATGAAATTGCTTATTAGGAAGTTGTTTTGATTACATAGAAATGGACTGGTGAGGTTGCTAAAATTTTGAAACTAGCAATTAAGGATCTGGACAAATATTTTTCAAAAAAAAAAAAAAAATATATTAAAATATCATTCAAATGAATTTTGAATGGTTGCAGGCCAAGTTCATAGGCCTGAAAAAGAAATCGGTTATGCGGGAGCTGACAAGGCCCGTGCACGGCAAGGCTTACGATTTCATATGCGTTAAGGCCTATAGGCCTCTGCTTACCTTAGGGCTATATGGCCCTTCACAGAGTTGTACAACCCAATTAAGGGCTAGCCATACCTTCACCTTTGGCATATTTCGGCAGGTCGCCTTAGGTCTATTCCACCGCTTCCTAGTCCAATTTTCTCTATTTTAGGGCCTTTAAGCTTGTTTTATTGGCTAATTAGTGTTGTTATTTTAATTCCTTTTTTGTATTTTATCAAAAAAAGAAGTTTTTCACTAAATCTAAATAGAAAAATTATAAATACTTGATTTGCATGTATTTTTAAACTATTTAAGAACTTTTTTTATTTTATTTAAGAAGATTAAAATTATTTAGAACTTAATTTAACTAAATAGGAGAATACTTGGGTTGCATACCTAGTATTCTTCCTATTTAGAAGTTGGCTAAGGGGTCTCTTTGTGCTTATAAATACCCCTTCACCTCTTCATAGAGGGGGATCTGATTTTTAGTGATTGAAATTTAGGGATTTGAGAATTTGGGACCTTCTTATTCTTCTTCTTTTTAGAACTTTGAGAGGACTTCTTTTGAAATCAATTTTTAGAACTTTAATCTTGAGCTTCTTTTCTCAAATTCTTTAAAATCTAAAGAAATTTTTTTGAATAATTTATTAACTTTCTTCATCTAAAATTAAAAAGTCTTGATTCTTTTTGAAAATCAAAATTAGAATCTACTTAAGAAAATTAAAAGTTTGTATGTTTAAAAGATCTTCTTATAAAGAATACAACAAGAAAGTTTTTTGTTGTATTCATTGAGAAAAGAAGCAAATTTTATATTGAATTCAGGGTTGATTCAATCAAGTTCAGAGGACAAGCAACCAATATTGCATTGAAGTATTTGAGTTCAGATCTCTTCTCAATCATCAAAAAGCAAAACCTGAGAGCCAATTGTTGGATCTTGGTATCTTCAGGTTTTGGCAAATTATTTTATTAAACTTTCTTGAATAAGTGTGTGAAAGTTTGAGTGATCATATGGATTTGTGACGATTCATGTCACAAAATCCATATATAATCTATATTATGTTTGTATATATATTCACTCTTTTATGTATAAAAATATTTGATTATTGCAGATGATAATATGTGTGGTAAGCCCAATTTCGGAATGCGATGGTCCTAGGATGCGGGAGATGCCAGAGGCGACCGACACCTGTAGAACCCAATATCACATTCTATAACCATCACATACTATTCAATCATTATTCAATTACATAATCATTATCCATTCTGATACTCTATAATTCATTTTGCAATTTAACTCTAATTGTCATCATTATCATAAACCACATTCATATTTATACTCCATAATATGCCATAGATTCACAAGTACAGTCTATCTATGCCATTTATACAAATACCCATGGAGCAACTATACACATACAAAAGTACAGTATTAAATTAACTACACTGTCAATAAAAGACTGCAGATTTCCTCTAAGAAAGAAAAGTCAAGAATCTGCCTCTACTCTACACCTGGAAAGGGAAAACAAATGAAAGGAATGAGTATTGAATACTCAGTGAATCTAATATGCATCGACCATAAGAAATGGCTATGATATCAATAACAATAAGCAGATAATCAATAAATATTAATTTGCTCATCAATATCTGAATAAAGAATCATAATACAGTAAAAGGTTGTTTGAATCATTGAATAGGCCAATGGAACTCATGTCACGTAGATAAGATAGATAAGACAGATAAAGGGCCATAAAACTAATATATCATATGTCAATCACATATCAATAAACATAAGACTAATTAGGTCTTATGGATAGGACAGTGTGCACATTGCCAACGGTATATACCCACTACCCCGTAGGAGGCAGCTCTATCAAATCTCATTAGAATCAATAAAAGCATGGAACAAGTCAATCGATATCAATAAATATCAATGTTCTCATCAAGTAACAATTGCTCGTGAATTTAATCGAACGAGACTGCAATAAAGCAATGAATAAGCAATGGAAGAAGCAATAAGCATTGGTATTAAGAATAGCAATAAACATTGGAATGATTCAAAAGTTGAACAATTAAAGTCAAGAAGTTGGCTCAATTGGCATGCCAATATCACTAGCGATGATGGCATTCAAATGGTAGGCCTACGGGTGAAATCAAACGGTAGGCCTATGGATTTTGAACTAGGCAATTCATCAAACACTTGGCGTGCAACAAACATTAGGCATTTTAGCATGGTTTGGTACAACATTGAAATTGCCCCAATATCAATCAACAAGTACACAATATAGGCTATACAATAAGCATTTAGTTTCCATCAATAAACAATATACAAAGGATTAATTAGGCATAGGAAACCAAAGGAAAACAAAGCAAAAATTCATGGAATTATGGCCAATAATGGTTCGGCCAAACATCGCCTTTCAAGTTAAGTTTCCAAGCTTTAATTTAAGACCTAAGGCATAACAAATGATGCATATTAAATTCACCTTGCACTTCAAATCACCTTGATAACTTGCTTTGCCACCAAACTCTTCAAAATAGGCAAAAATAGCAACTTTCCAATTATTTAGGTTTTACATCAAACCAATCATAAATAATCTATCTATTAGCCATCAATTAACATATTCTAACCTTATTTAATATTAACTAACAATAATTCAAAGATTCAAATTTTACGACTTTGAACTAGGGCTTGGAAATTAGGAAAAATCTATCAAATGCATCAATTGATGCCAATAAACACAAAAGTCATTCTAATCATTATCTAATACATCTAAATCAACTACTAAACCAAAGAAATCAATTCCTTACCTTTTGTTGATGTTCCACCCGAATTCTACAAGTTAATGGATCTTGAAATTCTTTGATTTTCCAAGTAAATCAAGGTTGAAAATCAAGGAATCAAAGGTTAAATCAAAGTTTCTTCTGGTTTTTCTTTTGATTTTGCAAGAAAATTTTGGTGGAGAAATGGAGGAGAATTTCAGCCAAGATTGAAGAATAAGAAGAAAAATGGTCAAAAATATCTCTAAGGCATTCTTATATATTAAGGAAAATTGACAAATTACGTTTAAGTCCTTAAACTTTCTAATAATTTGACTTTGACCCCATTTCATTCTGCAATTTATTCTGATAATTTTGTTGAGAATTAGATTCCAAAGTTGGAATTGAAATAGCTTCTTTTTATCTATAGTTTATTATAAAAATACTTTTAGAGCCATTCTAAAACTCAAATAGTGTGTTTCCTACTATACCCCTAAATTTTGGCTTATTTACGATTTTGCCATTACTCAAATTTTCAATATTTCTAAACATTTTTTAACTTTTCCTTTTTACTAAAATTTCACTTATATTTATATGATTCTTTACTCCCTAGTCTGAATCAGAATTCTTCGGTCAACTGGACTATTATTTCTCGAGCAGTGTAATTAACACTGATATTTTCCGGGACAATGTCACAAATGCATTCTAACTGTGTTTTAGAAAATTTTCCTTCATTATATTAGTGTTCTCAGTCTAATAACTAGATAAATTATTGTTCAATCATAGTAGTATTTCCTAAGGTATTACATTCTACCCTCCTTCAAATAAATTCATCCTCGAATTTAAAATAAACATGTACCTCAACATTGGAACAAGAATGGATATTTGTCTTTCATATTTTGCTCGCTCTCTTAAGTACACTCTTCCATAATTTGATTCCTCCATAATACTTTTACCATTAGGATCTCTTTATTTCATAACGACCAGACTTGTCGATCTATAATTTCTATTGGCACTTCCTCATATGACAATTCTTTATTAACATCAATATTTTGTACTTCCAATACATGTGACGGGTCTGGCACATACTTCTGTAGCATCAAGATATGGAATACTAGGTGAACATGACTCAAATTAGGAGGAAGAGCTAATCTGTAAGCTATATTGCCAATCTTTTCGAGAATATCAAATGGTCCCACATATTTCGGTGACAGTTTTCCTTTCTTTCCAAATCGGATCACACCTTTCATAGGTGAGATTTTAAGAAAAATGTGGTCACTAATAGCAAAATGAATATCCTTTCTCTTCGAATCAACATAACTCTTTTGTCTGTTAAAAGCGGTCTTCATTCTGTCACACCCCGACACCACTGGTGCAACGGTCCTAGGGCAAGGGTAGGCATAAGGCCACCATAAACCCGTAGAATCCTAACTGAACCTGCCTCAATCAATAATCATACATTCTAACCAATGCAAAACATTATATCTTATAAATCATCATTTATAATATGACCTCTCTACTTGTTCCTTATCGATCAAAAGATAAATCCAACATCAATATGGAACAAGTGAGAGTCTACAAATAACATCCATGGATACAAATCAACATCCCATATCTAACTACGGAGCTCTAAGAGAATGCACCTCAATAGACATGATTAAATATATATATACATATATCAAAAAAATATCCAAAATAATTACAATGATGACTTCTTGGAGGAATAAATCAAGAAGCTTAGTCTTCTATAGTAGCTCTCTCTCGAGCTACACTATCACCTGAAATCCACAGAAGAGGGATGAGCCTTCAACTCAATAAGATATGAACAACATAAATTAAGAATCTAAATATCAAATCATGAATATGAACACTTATATATATATTTATATAATTGGGTAAGAAAGAATCTCAAGCTTTTACTTGGAAGAAACATGAGTGCTTATAATAATTAGCACTATCAAATCATATCACAAATCAAATCATGGTTCTCATTTAAAATATAAAATGCCCACAAAGGATGGCATTATCAAATCTCATATGATAGCACAGATCTCATATCATAACATACGTATTAGTAGCCTTGCTACCTTAATGTGACACATATGCTTACGCGG
>CANXYC010849951.1:0-19781 GCA_948193065.1 Aleurites moluccanus | reverse complement strand
TCCATGACTGGATGTTGGTCCACCACAATCGCGAACTTTTCCCCACTGTTCTGTACTTTTCTTTGTTTCAAAGTCAAAAAACTATACTTTTCCAAAACAAAAAATTCACTCTACGCCAAAACTTTACTGCCCAAACTTTTCGCTTTATAATATTATGTCCTTTTCAACTTTTCGCTTTATAATATTATGTCCTTTTCCCCATTAACAGTTATGCCTTCGAAGAAAAAGAACCAAAGGAACAGAGGTATATCTGACAACGAAAAATTGAAATATAAAATCAATGTTTGTAGACATACGGAGAATAAATCGACAGATAAAAAGTTGAAGAGAGTCTAAAATGGAAATAGATAGTTCGACATTAGAGAGAGAGACCATGGGTAGAGAGAGAGACCACGAATACAAAGAGAGACCAAGGGTAGAGAGAGAGAGAGCATGGAAGAGAGAGAGAGCAAGAACAGGGAGAGAGAAAGTCAGAAAAATACAAAATAAATAGGCACGTGTACTTCAATCGCGTTTCCCAAAAAAGTAATCTGACGTGGCATTAATTAGAATATAAAATTGCTGATGTGGCTGCCGCGTGTGCATTCCGTTATATGGTTAGACGGAAATAGGACAGAAGGATATTACTGTTACAATCCATGTTAGTTGAGTGATATTAATGTTACAAAATTAAGTTGAGAGACAATAATGTGCATTAGGTATAAGTTGAGGGACGACCTGGGAAATTTACCCCATAAATAATGAATACTTGTACGTACATCTGCAACGATCCATGTACAGCCCGTCCAATGTATTAGTTTTCCTCGTAATTTTTAGACTTTTAATTAATGCACATTATAATTATTAAATTCATTTTTATTATAAAAATATTATCTGATTTTATGTAACCATCACTTGGAAATCCTTTAAATCAATTTCTATTAAAACGGAAAACTGATGTAATACGCCACGTCAGTATTTTTAAATGCTTTAAAGCTACATTCAATATTCCTCTTTCCTCTGATCTTTGACCGTAGCACTAATACTCTTTCAGTCATTTTATCAAACACTTTAGCTGCAAAAAATAAAAAATAAAGTGCGTCCATAGAAGCACAAGCAAAATCTGTCAACTCTATTGTGGTGTTGATATCAATGATCTCTACATCCATGTCAATCTCTACCATTTCCCGGTCAACTCCTTCACCTTCGTCACCTCTTGCCCTGTCTTACTCTCTCCCATTCCAAAATGTCCAGAATCTCATGACCAAGCTTTTGCCGGCAATGCAAAACGTCCAAATATCCCTAAACGATGCGTCAATTGGGGGGCAAGATTAAGGTCTCTATAGTTCACTCGATGGCGGTGCTGAAGCAATCAGAGCCACCTTCTAGCAATTACGCCCTCTCACACAATTACCCCATTTACTTTCACAATTGCAACTATTTATAATGCAAGTGGTGGAATCAATTGCAGATTATTGCTGTTCATTTTGCGTTGAGTTCCATGAGATTTAAGAGTGTTGATATTGTGGTGGCTGATACTGGATGGCCTTATAAAGGAGACAACAATGAAGTAGGCCTAGTATTGATAATGGTGACTTGATTGCACACCTTCGATCAATGCTGGATACCCCGTTAACGCCAGGGAAATCAGTAGATGCATGCCTCTTTGCTCTATATGATGATAAATTATCTTTTTGGTGCTTCAATTTTCAAATGTCTCCACTTCCCCCTCAAATTCTTTAGCCACCATTACCAAACCTTCTCTGTTAAAATCTCATTTTCTTTCTCTCTCTTATTGATGCTTCATCATTTTCTTTGATCCTGATCCAATCAATCTGATTTGATTTGATATTTATTCAGAAGTCAATCTTTCTCAATTTGTTCTTTTTTTTTTTTTTTTTTTTTTTTTTTTTTTTTCTGGTTTAATTAATAGTCATGAAGGCATCAGAAAATTACAATGTTAAAGTTGCAGTGCATGTTCGTCCACTTATCAGCGATGAACGCGTTACGCGTTTCTGTTACGCCTGGGAAGAATATATATATATATATATATTTGCATTTTTTGTAGTTTTTGAGGTATCAAAAAATAAAAATTTGGGAATTTAAGTGAATTAAATGAACTCAATAATCAAGAATAAGAAAATACAAAGATTTCGAGATTTCTTTTTCATTAAAAAATTAAAAGTATTTTTCATGTATCCATTAAATAATTATACATGATTTAGGGGGACTAATAATTTTTGGAAAGGCTAAAATGGACAAATTAAAAAATTAAGAGTATTTTTTATGTATCAATTAAATAATGGTACATGATTTAGAAAGGATCAAGGCTCCCCTTGCCCCTTGGTTCCGCCAATGCCTAAAACGATTACAAATTTGATTTATTAGCAGTAACCAAATTTCTTTCTACATCTACATATTTTACTCAAGAAATTAAAGAAGAAAATTGGTGCAAGGTAACGATGGAGAAATATAAATGCTATTCTTCAAAATGGGACATTGAATTGGTACCTCACAAATTCACATTACAATATAACAGGACATGGGAATTGCAACATTTGTTAATTTTCTCATGAGAGTATACCACTATCAACTACAACAAGTCCTAATGAAAAATTGACACTTGGAGATGATGAGACTATGCTGATTCTAACCTTATACTGCAACACAGTAGGAGGATTATAGTATTCAACTCTAACAAGACTAGAAATCTCTTAAGTTGTGAATAAATTTCCCAATGCAGGCACAGTCCAACAGACAAACACTAGGTGTGTTATAAAACAAATACTTCATTATTTTCGCACCACCACTAATCATGGACTTTAATTTGCACCAAGCACATCATTTCAACCGATATAATATTCTAATGCTGAATATGTGAGGTGTCTAGATGATTGCAAGTCTGCCATGATCTATGCTATTCATCTTAGAAATAATCTTGTATCCTTGAGTTCCAAAAATAGAGAACAATTTTACGATCATCAACGGAAGCTGAGTATCGTACCTTAACTACAATAACATCTAAACTAGTATGGCTTCAATCCTTGTTACTGTAACTTGCCCACAAAACATCCACTCTCATATTATGGTGTGACAATATAGAACCTACATACCTAATTGTAAATCCGATGTTTCACTTGAAGACTAATTACTTGGAAGTAGATTTCCATTTTGTGAGAGATAAAGTGTCAAAGGAGGAGTTCAAGATAGCATATATTTTCACTTATGATCAGCAAAGTGATGTTTTAGCAAAAATCTTACAAAAAATCCAATGTTTCACTCGAGGACCAAGTACTTGGAAGTAGATTTCCATTTTGTGAGAGATAAAGTGGCAAAGAAGGAGCTCAAGGTAGCATATGTTTTCACTCATGATCAGCTAAGTGATGTTTTAGCAAAATTCTTACAAAAAATCCAATGTTTCACTTGAGGACCAAGCACTTGGAAGTAGATTTCCATTTTGTGAGAGATAAAGTGGCAAAGAAGGAGCTCAAGATAGCATATAGTTTCACTCATGATCTGCTAAGTGATGTTTTAGCAAAATTCTTACAAAAAATCCAATGTTTCACTTGAGGACCAAGCACTTGGAAGTAGATTTTCATTTTGTGAGAGATTAAGTGGCAAAGAAGGAGCTCAAGGTAGCATATATTTTCACTCATGATCAACTAAGTGATGTTTTAGCAAAATTCTTACAAAAAATCCAATGTTTCACTTGAGGACCAAGCACTTGAAAGTAGATTTCCATTTTGTGAGAGATAAAGTGGCTAAGAAGGAGCTCAAGGTAGCATATGTTTTCACTCATGATCAGCTAAGTGATGTTTTAGCAAAATTCTTACAAAAAATCCAACGTTTCACTTGAAGACCAAGCACTTGGAAGTAGATTTCCATTTTGTGAGAGATAAAGTGGCAAAGAAGGAGCTCAAGGTAGCATATATTTTCACTCATGATCAGCTAATTGATGTTTTAGCAAAATTCTTACAAAAAATCCAATGTTTCACTTGAAGACCAAGCACTTGGAAGTAGATTTCCATTTTGTGAGAGATAAAATAGCAAGATAGCATATATTTTTACTCATGATCAGCTAAGTGATATTTTAGAAAATTTTATAAAAAATATATTCTTTTAAGAGATGAATTGAGGATTTTTGTTCAAACCTAACTCAACTTGTAGGGTTGTGATAATGACACTGTGAGTTTGTATGAGTGCTAGTTTACTACACATAAACTAGGATTAATATCTTTGTACCAAACTAAAGTTACTTGTAATGTATTTACTTATTGGCGATGACTACTTTTTTCTCCCCTTCGAGTTTAGACGGGAGAGTCCCGAACCCCTGAAGTACCCATCTGATCGAGATCTTAGTGATGTTTGCTAGGCACTAGGCTGGACTTCCTAAACAAGAGTGAATTTAGTCTAGCTGCAAAAGAGAACATATAAGACTACAAAGAATAGTTGGGGATGTAAGGAGTGTTGAGGTAGTGGATCTTAGTGAGTGTTGTGGATCTAAAGGCACTAGACCTTGTACTATTAAGATGCGTGAATCTCGCTACATGGAGTTGTTGACCTAGATAGATGGATGGTGATGATTTTACTGGCTGAAAGTGTTATACTTGTTTGATGGTTGCTCGCAAGTTGGGTTGGTACGGTTTTACCACTATATTTACTCCAACCCACATATTGCGGATTAAAAATTTATTAATCTAATCCAACTCATGAAAAATTTAAAATCAATCCAATCCAATTCACAATTACGGATTAGATTGGATCGGATTGTGTGGCTTTATATTATATAATTTTTTTTATTAATTACTATTCTATAAAAAAATCAAAATATACTAATATCACCATAATCTAAAGGATGTAATAATATAAAATTTTTAAAGAGATGTTTAGACATTTATTTTAACAATAATAAATCATCAAAAACTCCTTTAAACTCAATAAAACATGCATCTTATCTTTATTATTTATTATAAAATAACTTTTATAAATTACACTAATCAAAATCCAAATATATAAGTATTTTATAAAAAATTTAGAAAGTTATTACTAATTTATATTTTTCTAAAATAATAAATTTTTTTTATAATAATGTAAATCTATTTTTATTTTATTAAATTAAAACATATTTTAATATAAATTTTTTCTCTCAACTAATAGGGAGAATATATATATATATATATTTACGGGTTGGGTTGGGTTGGATCGGTTTGCGGATTGATATATGCAATATTCAACCCAATCCATAAAATGCGGATTGAAAAAATTTCAAACCAACCTAACCCATGACACTTAATAAACCATAGTTTAATTGCGAATTGAATTGGATTGGATCAGATTTGACAAATTTGGCAATTTCTGAACACCCCTAATTGTGACCTTTTATATCAAGGAAAAAAGATTTTTGGGCACTGACACCAGTGAGTGACTAGCTTAAGAGAAATGTCAACAACCTTTAAGTAGATGACCCATAGATTGTTCTTTTGGCAAACTATTCTTTGAAGAATGGCTCAAGAAGTATATTGAGTTAAATTGGACACTTCAACCCATTGTTTATTGTAAAGCTTTTGTTCTCTAGAATCTCCACTTTGAGTTGGAGTCTTCCATTTATTTTCCTTGTTAGAGAGCTTTGGGCCTTTATACGAGTCTTACATTGTATGGCTGCAAGTATTCAAGTAGGCAAAATTACATCATTCTATAATTAGACAAGGTAATGATTTGTCCATTTTAGAAGTTGTCAAGTCTTTTGTTAAGATGACAATCATATTTTCCTTAGGTGGCATGAATTTCATATTAGGCAAGCTTATTAGGAGTTGCCAATAGAGACTTTCCTTGTAAGCTAAGTTAGAGTATACATTGATGAGGCAAGATTTTGTTGGAGCAAGGTGCTCGTGCTAGGATGATAGAGGAGATGAGGTGCAAAGTAGCTTGCCTTAAGAGTCCTTAGGCTTGAATGTTAAGAGTTGCTTGAGCCAAATTGCTTAGTTATCTTGAGGCTTACTTCTTAGAGTGTTTAATCCATCTTGAATTTGCCTGTTGTGAACCATTTTTGGAGACTATTTTTTTTAATCCTCATCAATTGGTATAGTTGATATATATTGTATTGTATAAATATATCAAATAATAGTGAATTACATTAAATCTTTTAAAGAGTGCATATATTTATGTAAGTTTGGATCATTTTTTTTTTTTTATCATTTAAATCATTTTTCAAGCTAAAATAAATAATTGGGTTCAATATCTTTCAAATCAAAATAAATTATTTGTTGGGATCGAGGAGCCCACTTAATGAAAAGATTTTCATAATGGGCCTTGGTAAAGGGCACACTTAAAGATTTGACACTACACTCCAACCTAAAACTTCCAACCCAAAACCTAAAGGCATTAGGTTTATAGGTCACTTCTCTATATATGTCCCCTTAATTCCATTAATTTTTAATATGGGATTCCATATACTTAAAATCTTAATAATATCCTCCTCAAATATGAACTTTCACATTGGGTTTAGGCTCCCTTTGAGCGAAAGTCTCGAGTATTTAAGGTAAAGAGCCTTTATTTAGGATAAAAAGCCTTAATACTTCACCTGTTGGAGGCTGCACCGAGAGCCAACAACTTGCTCTTCTACATGGAGAGTGCAATCCATAGGATCCCTGAATTCCGTACAATATTCATCCATATCGTGCTAATGACTCTGATATCACTTATTGGGATGAGGAATCCCACTTAATTGAGAGATCTCTACAATAGGTCTTGGTGAGAGACACATTTATGGGCTTGTCATCACATTGTAATTTAATTGAGTTTATGGTCCTTTCCATATATATGTCCACCCTTAATTCCATTAATTTCCAGTATTAAATTCCACACAACCCGAACACCATTTATATTAAAAACCAAACATATTAAATTAAAAAATTACTTATTACGGTTTTGATTTTTTTTTCTCTTATGTAAATTAAATAATGGATCATCCAATAAGATTAAAAGAAATATTATAGAATATTTTAATAAACATTAATATAAAAAGATAATTACATACAACAGATTTATGTATGGTAGAAAAATAATTTTATTTAATGATAATTGGATAACTAATATATAAAAGTATTTATTTACATTTATTTATATAATTTATAATTTACAGTTTGATTTAACCACCTAAAAATAAAAAATAAAACCAAACCATAAACTCAAAATTATTAACTTTAAAATCAAACCAAAATATTAAGAAGAATCAAATCAAATCAAAATAAAATTTGATGAGTTAAATATGAAAGGGCAGCGTGTATATATATAATTAACACATAAAAAAAAGAAGCAAGATGACGGTTGCTTTATGCTTCATGTTGTTGTCTGTGGGATAAGAGAATAAAAAATTATTTTCTTTTGATCTTTATTTTCTTTTAATTTTTTATAGACCAGAGAATAAAGCCTTCTAAAGGTTACGTAGTGTACTTCCCTAGCCACTCGATTTTTAGGAAGTCTTTGCTAAAAAAACTGCTGCTCAGTCATTTATTGAAGGCTATCCTTCCTCTTAAACTTGTCACTCTCGGAAGTTCAATTTCTAAAAACACTTCTTTATTATGAAAAAATAAAATAATTATTTTGAGATTTCTATATTTTATTATATTATATTAAAAAAATTCTTGTGTTTTCAAAATTATATTAAAAAGTCTCTACATTTTGGTTCCATTACAATTTGAGATATTTCTATTAAAAATTCGTTAAATCAATTTTGAAAGTCTATAATACTCCTTATTTTCATTCTAATTTTCACTCAAATGTCATCACTCTCAACTACACTAAAATTTTCATCTTCACCTCTACCATCACCCTACCACCATTACCACCACAACCACTCCGCTGCCATTGCCAACAACAACAACTGTGTTGATTCACTAAGAAAAATAATTTTTTTTTTCAAAACCATCAAAACCAAGATCATAAATTCCACAACCAAAATCCCTTAAATCCATGCCCAAAAACCCAAATCCCTTAAATTTGTTAACTAATGGCCTCATCTTCCTTAATTATTGAGTGAAATTTCAATTTTGAGTCCCCAAAACATAGTAATTAGTTGTTTTTGTGCAGCAAGAAGTTCCAGTGTTGATACTGGCATTGGTAAGCCTACTCGACTCTAACATCCGAAACAGACAATGGGTTCCATAGAGACACTAAAAAATCTAGAAAATGGTTATACAACTTTGGCCCCTGCCACTAACAGAGACCAAAAGACTCAATCCACCATCGGCGAAATGCTTCCACTGTCTTGTGAAATAACTCTGACGAAATTTGACCTATTGAAGAAGAGAAAGGCGAGTATGCTCCTACTGGAGGTGGGTACACATGTGATGTGTCGTTGGAGGGATGGAAAGTATCACTAAATTAAGGTAATCAAGCACCGCAAGATGCAGTGCAATGGCCGCTCGACTAGAGCACCACTTGTTGTGTGCCTCTACCTAACTATTCTTTTACTGAGGGTTCAATGAGCCATGCTGGCGATGAAGGAACTATAAGAAGAGTGGCCATCTGGGGGCATCATATCAGTGAGTCTATTCATGGAAATAAGGCTTTGCTTGGATAAAGGATGAACATAGATAAATATATTATTGTCGATTTATTTATTTTCTTGTGCTATTTTTATTTGGGTTCTTCTATGTCGGGTGGATGATTTAGTAGCCAGCAAGGCTGAGATTTCTAGGGGAAGAGGCATAAGTCAAAGTCAAAGATAAGGATCCAGCTTAGCAAGAAGAGGCCATAATTAGGGGTAAGCAAGAGTTTTCAATTTTTCTCATCAAGATGCACAGGCCTTGAATGATGTGGTGGCACGTATTCTTTCTATTTGTTATTTAGAGGTGCGTGTGTTGTTTGATTCGGGTGCTACAAACTCTTTTGTATCCCCCAATTTTGGTTAAGGCTCAATGTCTTAAGTATTTGTTATTTGTTGCCACTCCTACGAGTGAATCCTTATAGGTGGACACAACTTTTCTGGCATGTCAAGTTTAGGTCAAGTGTATAGTCCTTCCTACTGATTTGATTTTGCTTGATGTGATGGACTTTAATGTGATTTTAGGTATGAACTAGTTGTCAACACATTACTCGATTGTCGAAGCAATGAGGTTGTTATTCGTACACCCGGTGATATGGAGTTTTCCTTAAGAGGTGATTGAAATGTTGCTCTATATAACCTTATGTCAACCATTAGTGCTAGAAAGATCTTGCATCATGGTTGTCAAGGTTATTTGGTATTGGTTAGAGATGTACCTATAAAGGTTGGAAGTGTGGGAAGCGTGCACGTAGTGAATGAATTTTTTGATTTGTTTCTCAAGGAGCTCCCAAGATTGCCTCTAAAGAGAGAGAGAGAGAGAGAGAGAGAGAGAATTTTGTACTGATATTGTTCCTAGAACAGACCCTATATTTTTGTCACACTATAGAATGGCATCTATTGAATTAAAGAAGCTTAAGAAGCAATTTCAAGATCTTTTGGATAAGGGTTTCATCCAACCTAACACTTCACCTTGGGGCACTCTTATGTTCTTTATTAAGAAGAAGGATGGGTCTATGTACCTTTTCTTTGATTATAGACAGTTGAACAAGGTGGCAGTGAATAATAAGTATCCCCTACCCTAGATTGATGATTTGTTTGATCAATTTCAGGTGCCCAATGTTTTTCCAAGAATGATCTTCATTTGGGATACCATCAGTTGATGATAAGAAGAGAGGATATATTGAAAACAACATTCATGACTCATTATGGGCATTATGAGTTCCTCGTGATGTCTTTTGGACTCACAAATGCGCTTGCAGCTTTTATAGACTTAATGAATAGAGTGTTTAAACTATTTCTGGATTTCTTCGCCATTGTGTTTATAGATGATATTTTGGTGTATTCGAGGACACTTGAGGAGTAAGTGCAACATTTGAGTATGGTTTTACAGACTTTAAGGAATCATCAATTGTATGTCAAGTACTCTAAATGTGAATTTTGGTTGGACAATGTGACCTTTTTGGGCATGTCATTTCTAAGGATTGTATTATGGTAGATCCCAAAAAGGTCGAGGCTATTATGAATTGGCATAGCCCTACTTTGATCACTGAAGTTTGTAGTTTTCTTGGCTTAGCAGATTACTATTGTCGCTTCTTCCAAGATTTCTCAAGGATAGCAACTTCTTTAACTCAGTTGAATCAAAAGAATAAAAATTTCAATGGTCCGAAGCATGTGAAGCTAGTTTCTTGTAATACCTATAAAATTTTTTTTATGCTTGTTTGTTGAGATGATTGTGGATAGATTAGTGTTTTAAGAATTTTAGAATTTGTGTTTGGGAAGGATATTGTGAGTCAGTTTTCATGATTTTAAAGAAGTAATTTGAAAAGGTGTTAAGCATAAGAGTGGTAGATTTATATCTTATGTTTAAGTCTGTAGAATTGTTTTGTAAAATTTTGTGTGTGTGAGGAGATATGCTTCCTCGATCAGAGCTTGTCTAATTCTCTATTTTCTGCAGTAAGACTTAGTTGTTTATTTAATTTTGAGAATGTGGAGATTGAGTAAGTCAAAAGTGTAAATATGAAAATGTTCCTTTATGTGTTATATAGATGATTGTAAAATTTTAAAGAGACTGGATAATTGTAGCTCAAGAGAGATCTAATTTAATCAGACAGCTCGAAAGTACTTAGAGAGTAAAGTTAGGGTGAAATTTAAAAATTCACCATAATTTGTGTAGATCTCCTTTTAATCTGAATTTTAAATATGTTGAACCCTTAAGTGTCTGTTTTAAGTGACAAAAAGAATGGAAGAGTTTGGAGATCTGTAACTCATTTGCGAGCTAGTTTAGTGCGAGTTGACGAGCAAGGTTTTCCAGCTCGGCAGAGATAGGTAGTGCAAGCTGGCTCCTCGATTTGGCGAAGTGGATATTTAGCGAAGTAGAATTGCCGAAGTGGAGATTTGGCGAAATGAAGATTTGGTGAAGTGGGATTGCCGAAGTGAAAATTTGGCGAAGTGAAATTTGCTGAAGTGGAAATTTGCGAAGTGGTATTGGTGAAGTGGATTTGGTGAAGTGGCTATTGGTGAGACAGTAGCCTATTTAAAAAGAGATGCAGTAACCATTTTTCACGATAACTTTTTTTATTTTCTTTCTTTCTTCTTCATTTCTACTCCTATCTCTCTCCAATCTGTTCCATTTGTTTTCTATTGCATTAATACTCAAAATTAATGCATTAAATCATTAAATTATCACATTCAAAGGACTCGATCATCATTTCAAGCCAGATCCTTCAAGCATTCAGTTTTGGAGAAATAAGGTGATTTTCTCCAAACTTCATTTTCTTTTTAGATTCAGATTTTTAGTAGTTAGAATAGTTATTTATGAGTTATATAGAACCTATTATGAGCATTTAATTCTATTAATTATGGTTAATATGGAAGTTACTAGAATTTATGAAATTTAATGAATAGTGATGTGAATATTAATTCTATCTTATTATCAGATTTTCTTTAAGAGATTAATTAAATTGATGTTAGGAAACAATAATAGCAACTATAAGATGGTTAAAATTATAAGGAACCATATTATGTATAATTATTTGAGGAAACCCTAATTAATAGAATTTGGGGATTTTGATTAGGCTTGGGCAATTTAAGGAGTTGATGAGGATTTTCGTTTAATCAAGTGTTGAGCTTAATTGTGGAAAGTTTTGCTAAGAGGTAAGTTATGAATTACATAAATGTATATTTCTCCTTATGAGATGAATTGTTAAATATTCATATATATTCTTTATGATATGAAACCATTATTGGATAACCTCTTTAATGTAATTACTTAATATCTAAGAATGACTTGGTTATTTTTCTTGGACCAAGATCATGAACAAGCCTTTGATATACATGATAAATGGTCTATTGACCAATTTGAATTTTGAGAATACCTTATTATAATGACCCTTTGATATACTTAAGTATAGAATGCTTTTCCCAATGAGAGTAAATGCATTGGTCCATGTGCATAATGGGAGCCCAGCTGATAGGGTTTTTATCAGCGTTCCACCTAGAGGGGGCCATGAGCTCTAGGCATATGCTTGCGCAAACATATGTGCACGTTAAGGTAGCAAGGCTACTGATACGTTATGATATGATATTAGTTCTATCTTATATGTGATTTGATAATGCCATCCTTTGCAGACATTCTTATGTTTTAAAAGAGAACCATGATTTAATTTATGATATGATTTGATAGTGCTATTTATTGTAAGCACTCATATTCTTCTTCAAGTACAAGAATAACATTCTTTCATGCCAAGTATATGTATATGTATATTTTCATGATTTGACACTCAGATTTTTGATTAACCTAAAGCATTATGTAGTTCATATCTTATTAAGTTGAAGGCTCATCCCTCTTTTGTGGTTTTAGGTGCTAGTGTAACTCGAGAGAGAGCTAATCCAGAGGATAGAGCTTATTGACTTCTTCTTCACAAGAAGCTTGGATGTAATTATTTTGGATATTATTTTGTTATGTATATGTATAATCATGTCTATTGAGAAATATTCTCTTAGAGCTCCGTAGATAGATATGGAATGGTTTTAATTTTGTTGCCATGGATGGCATTTGTAGACTCTCATTTGTTCCATATTGATGTTAGAACTATCTTTTGATCGGTAGGGAGCAAGTGGAGATGTCATGATATAAAATGATAATTTATGAAATATAATGTTTTATCATGGGCAAGTGTATGTTGTTATGTATGAGACAGGTTTAGTAAAGGGTTCTACAGGTATATGGTAGCCTTATGCCTATCCTTACCCTAGGACCGTCGCACCGGTGGTGTTGGGGTGTGACAGAGGTGGTATTAGAGCTATAGGTTTATAATTATAAGATAGATAGATAGATGTGCAGGTTCCCTAATATAAGTGCTTGATTAAGATAACTACAGAGCATAGGATTCATGTCACGTTAATGTTGTGTATTCCTTTGATATAGATCTACATTAATCTTGTATTTTGAGTTTAAGTTTATTTTGTTTCTCTTATTAGTATCGAGATGCCTCTGAGGCGCTGAAGAGGATGTGGTAGAGGTCATCCTAGAAGAGAATTACCTTCTGAAGAAGGGTCAGTGGGTAGAGTGGGAGGTGATGACGTTCCTCCAGAGCCATGAGTAGATGTGGTTTATATGGCCCAGTAGTTGAATCAGTTGCAGAGGAACTATGAGATGATAGCTGAGTTCATTACTCAGCAGAGGCAGCAGTAGACTCCCCTAGTGCATGTAGTTCCTAATGTTCCAGTTCCTCCTGTAGTTCTGCCACCCCCACCAGCAGTGGTATCTTAGGTTGAGGAAGTTTCATTTGAGAAATTCTTGAAGCTCAAATCTTTAGAGTATAAAGGTGAGGTTGATCCTACAGATTTTCTTGAGGAGATTGAGGAGAAAATTCAGATTTTGAGGATCCCTGATAGAAGGGCAATTGAGTTTGTGGGATATTTGATGAAGGCTGAAGCTAAAGATCGGTTTAGACAGAGTATTCCAGGTATGCTTCGGGGTAATGAAGAGTTGTCTTGGGAGAGGTTCAAAGAGTTGGTTTTTAATGAGTTTTTTCCAGAAAGTGTGAGAGATGTTAAGTCCACTGAGTTTGAGAAGCTGGTTCAAACTCCTGGTATGACTGTTTCAGAGTATGCGAAGAAATTCAGTCAATTGAGTAAGTTTGCTCCAGCTTTTGTGCCTACAGAAACAGTACAGATTCAGAGGTTCCATAGAGGACTTATAGCTCCATTGTTTAAATTCTTGGCTGCTCTTGAGTTTGACTCTTTCTCTAAGCTTGTGGATAAGGCTAGGGTAATAGAGAATAGAGAGATGGAGGTTAGATCAGAAAAGGAAGAGAAGAAGAAGGCAAATATTGGAAGCTCCTTTAGGCAGGATAGCGGGGTAAAGAGCATGAATATCTCTCACCAATCAACTTCCCAGAGTAGACATAAAGGACATTCAGGAAGATCCCAGCAGAGACCAAATCCCTCTAGATTCTCTTCTCAGATGAGTTATGGTACAACCAGTTCTACACCACCTAGGGCTTCTAATCCTTCTTGTCCTACTTGTGGTAAGCTTTATAGAGGACCCTGTTTCTTTGGATCCGGTGCATGTTATGGATGTAGACAGCATGGTCATTTGCTTAAGGATTGTCCATAACCTTCTTTTGGAGCTAGACCCCAGTCTTCTCAAACTACAGTTCAGATGGTTAGAGAGAGGAGTGTTGGTCAGCAGTCCGACGTAGGCCATGGTATTTTGGGTAGGACTCCAGAGGCAGGTAGAGGTTCAGGTTAGACTTTTGGTCAAGCTATCGGTCAGACACCTATAGGAAGAGGTAGAGGAAGAGTGTTTGCTTTTACGCAATAAGAGGCCCAAACTTCTAACACTGTGGTCACAGGTATTTTTCCTATTTAGGCTTTGAGTGCTAGGGTGTTGATTGATTCAGGAGCTACACATTCATTTGTTTCTTCATATTTTGCTAAGAAATTGAATGTGCCATGTGAATTTCTTAAGAATGCTTAAGTAGTATCGGCTCCTTTAGAGGAAGAGATTGAAGTTCATGATTTTTATCCATCTTGTGTGATTAGCATAAGTGGTAAGAGTTTAGAAGTAGATTTGATTGTATTGCCTGTGTTAGAATTTGATGTGATTTTGGGCATGGATTGGTTATCCAAGTATTATGCAACCATAGATTACAATGGGAAGAAGTTAGTCTTCAAACCACCTTCGGGTGAGGAGTTTGAGTTCCAAGGGGAACAGAGTGAAACACCATATAATATGATATCATCCTTAAGGGCGAAGAGATTGATAAAGAAGGGATGCCAAGGATATTTGGCTTATGTTCGAGATACTCAAAAGGAAGTAAAAGATTTGGATCAGATTCCTGTTGTTAAAGAGTTTTCGAATGTATTTCCTAAAGAGTTATCCGATTTACCACCAGATAGAGAGATAGAATTTGGTATTGAGTTGCTATCTGGCACAAATCCGATTTATATTCCTCCATATCGTATGGCACCAGTAGACTGAGAGAGTTAAAGACTCAATTACAAGATTTGCTTGACAAATGATTCATCAGACCTAGCAGTTCATCATAGGATGCCCTTGTATTCTTTGTGAATAAGAAGGATGGTTCTATGAGATTATGCATAGATTGCAAACAGCTCAACAAAGCAACTATCAGGAATAAGTATCCTTTGCCAAGAATAGATGATTTATTTGATCAGTTGTAGGGTGCAAGTCATTTCTCCAAGATAGACTTGAGATCAGGTTACCATCAATTGCAGATTCGGAATGAGGATGTGTTAAAGATAGCTTTTCGAACAAGATATGGTCACTATGAGTTTCTAGCATTACCATTTGGATTGACTAATGCGCCAGCTACATTTATGGACTTGATGAACCAGGTCTTCAAGCCATTTTTGGACAAGTTTGTCATTATGTTTATTGATGACATTCTTGTGTATTCTAAGAGTGAAGAAGAGCATGGGGAACATCTTAGGATTGTGTTACAGACTTTGAGAGAGCATCAGCTGTTTGCTAAACTTTCAAAGTGTGAATTTTGGCTTGAGAGTGTGGATTTTCTGGGGCATATAGTGAGCAAGGATGGGCTTGAGGTTGATCCTAGAAAAGTGGATGCAATTCTTAGTTGGCCTAGACCCACAAATGTTTTAGAAGTTATAAGTTTCTTGGGTTTGGCAGGCTACTACAGAAGATTTGTTCAAGACTTCTCCAAGATTGTAGCTCCTTTGAGTAAGCTTACCCAAGCAAGTGAAATTCCTATGGACAGATGCATGTGATAAGAGTTTTCAAAAGTTAAAGACTTATCTCACCACGACACCTATCTTAGCTTTGCCGTCTGGTGAAGGAGGATATGCAGTGTATTGTGATGCATCGAGAATAGGGCTTAGTTGTGTGCTTATGCAGCATGGTAGGGTGATAGCCTATGCTTTTAGATGGTTGAGGAAGCATGAGGTGAACTATCCAACACATGATCTCGAGATGCCTGTAGTTGTGTTTGCCCTGAAGATATGGAGACATTATATGTATGGAGAGAAGTGTGAGATTTTCACAGATTATAAGAGTTTGAAATATATATTTTAGTAGAAAGATCTTAACCTTAGGCAAAGAAGATGGGTTGAATTGCTTAAGGATTATGACTGTGAAACCTTATACAATCCAGGAAAAGCTAATATAGTGGCAGATGCATTGAGCAGGAAGTCTTTGGGAAGCTTAGCCCATATCCAAGTGAGTAGAAGATCATTAGTGAGGGAAATGCAGAGATTGCATGATATGGGAATCAATTTAGATTTTTCAGATTCAGGAGTGCTTTTAGCATATTTCCAAGTCAAGCCGATTCTCATTGATCAGATTAGGGAAGCTCAAGACAAAGATCCTCAATTAGTAAAGCTAAAGAACAATGTGGCATCAGAGAAAGCTCCAGGATTTGTTGTGACTGATGGCATATTGAGACATGGTAACAGGTTATGTGTTCTAGCAGTTGATGGTTTGAGGGATATGATTCTTAAGGAAGCACATCATGTCAAGTATAATGTGTATCCAGGTACAACGAAGATGTACCATGACATTAAGAATTCTTATTGGTGGAGTGGAATGAAAAAGGATGTAGTTGAGTTTGTGGCAAGATGTTTGACTTGCCAACAGGTGAAATTTGAGCACCAGAAACCTTCGGGACTACTGCAACAGTTACCTTTGCTAGAATGGAAATGGGAGAGAATAACCATGGATTTTGTTGTAGGGTTGCCAAGGACTTCAAGTGGGCATGACTCAATATGGGCAATTGTTAATAGATTGACAAAGTCAGCTCACTTTTTGCCAGTCAAGACAACCTACATAGCTTCGCATTATGCACAGATATATATTGATGAGGTAGTGAGACTCCATGAAATACCAGTTTCCATCATATCCGATAGAGGTACCCAGTTTACTTCAAGGTTTTGGCAGAAATTACAAGAGTCTTTGGGCACTCAACTTGATTTCAGCATAACTTTTCATCCACAGACGGATGGGCAGTCAGAGAGAACTATCCAAACTCTAGAAGATATGCTAAGGATGTGCATTCTAGATTTTGGAGGAAATTGGGATAAGCACTTGCCATTAATAGAGTTTGCCTACAACAATAGCTATCACTTGACTATTCAGATGTCTCCCTATGAAGCTTTATATGGTAAGAGGTGTAGGTCCCCTTTGTGTTGTGATGAAGTGGGAGATAAGCATATTGAAGGGCCCGAATTGATTCATTATATAGTAGAGAAGTTTCCACTCATAAGGGAAAGATTGAAGACAACCTTCAGTCGACAAAAGAGTTATGTAGACCCAAGGAGGAGAGACCTTCAGTTTGTAGTTGGAGACTTAGTATTCTTAAAGGTTACACCTATGAAAGGAGTCTTAAGGTTTGGCAAGAAAGGCAAGTTATCTCCAAGGTACATCAGACCATTTGAGATTTTAGATAAAGTTGGAGAGGTTTTGTATAGGTTAGCCTTGCCACCAAATTTACACAGTGTGCAACCAATATTCCATGTGTCAATGCTTCAAAAGTATGTGGCAGATTCTTCTCATGTGTTGCAAACTCAAGCAGTAGATCTTGAGCAAGACTTAATTTATGAAGAGGTTCATGTGGCAATTGTTTATAAAATAATCAAAAAGTTAAGGAACAAAAAGATAGAAATGGTTATGGTCTTATGGAAGAATCAAGTAATGGAATAGTGCACTTGGGGAAGTGAGCAATCTATGTGAGCCAAATATCCTCATCTATTTCAAGTTTAAGGTAATTTCTTTAAATTCTAGGATGAATTTATTTAAAGGGGAAGAATGTAATACCTATAAATTTTTTTTTGCTTGTTTGTTGAGATAATTGTGGATAGATTAGTATTTTAAGAATTTCAGAATCTGTGTTTGGGAAGGATCTTGTGAGTCAGTTTTCATGATCTTAAAGAAGTAATTTGGAAAGGTGTTAAGCATAAGAGTGGTAGATTTATATCTTATCTTTAAGTCTATAGAACTATTTTATAAAATTTTATGTGTGTGAGGAGATATGCTTCCTTGATCAGAGCTTGTCTAATTCTCTATTTCCTGTAGTAAGTCTGAGTTTGTTTATTTAATTCTGAGAATGTGGAGATTGAGTGAGTCAAAGGTGTAAAAATGAAAATGTTCCTTTATGTGTTATATAGATGATTGTAAAATTTCAAAGAGACTAGATAATTGTAGCTCAAGAGAGATCTAATTTAATCAGACCTGCTCGAAAGTACTTGGAGAGTAAAGTTAGGGTGAAATTGAGAAATTCACCATAATTTGTGTAGATCTCCTTTTAATCTGAATTGTAGATATGTTGGACCCCTAAGTGTCTATTTTAAGTGACAAAAAGAATGGAATAGTTTGGAGGTCTATAGCATATTTGCGAGTTGACGAGCAAGGTTTTCCAGCTCGATAGAGATAGGTAGTGCGAGCTGGCTTCTCGATTTGGCGAAGTGAAATTGGTGAAGTGGGATTGCCGAAGTGGAGATTTGGCAAAGCGAAATTTGGCAAAGTGGAGGCGAAGTGGGATTAGCGAAGTGGAAATTTGCGAAGTGGTATTGGTGAAGTGGAATTGGCGAAGTGGATATTGGTGAGACAGTAGCCTATTTAAAAAGAGAAGCAGTAACCATTTTTCATGATAACTTCTTTTCTTTTCTTTCTTTCTTCTTCATTTCTTCTCCTATCTCTCTCAAATCTGTTCCATTTATTTTCTATTGTATTAATGTAACACCTCAACCTGAACCTTAAAAGGGAAACTTAGGGAGAAATTTTTTCTTTCTTTTGAACTTGTTAATATTATGTGTTTATGCATGAAATTGATAGATATGCATGTTATATGAAGCGATTTTATGCATAGAAATGGTTTAAAGGCTAATAGGACAAAATCGAGAAATTTTGAGTTTTTGATGAACTGGGGGCAAAATGGTCATTTCACACCCCCTTCGAATTTTTATGGAATTAATACTATATTTGAAGGTAGAAAAGAATTTAAGGACATGAAAATGATATTATTAAGTTTATTTGAATTATTGTTGGAGAATTAAACCCGATTGAAAATAGTTCCCAGCAAACTGCTCAATTGAGGTGCTTCATTTGAACTAAGGCTATTTTGGTATTTTCCTTTGGAATATGGACTTATATGGTATATGCAACCTTATGGTATCATTTTAGGCTTGATTAAATCTAACCATTGGATGAAAAGATGAAGAAATGGATGGTTGGATGGCTAGGTTTCACCAAATGTACCATAAACCTAAAGCATCTGATTATTTCTTTGATATTTAACTTGATTTTTCCCACCTCTTCAATTGTTCATCATCTTCCTTAGCCAAAAGTTGCAGCAACTTTCTCTTTCCTTCATCCACCATTCACCTACACCATTTCTTATTGTTTTCTTTCAATTTTTGATGGAAACATGTTAATTCCATCATCCTAAACACAAATATAACCATAGAATCCAAGGAAAAACTAGAAAAAGTGACAAATTAATCCATTGAAGATTTTGAAGAACTTTTGGTAAGTTGTTGATTTTGGAATTCTTTTGATTCAAATATGTTTGTAAGATGTTCCTTGATGTTTATTAGTGATCAAAACATATTTTGAATGGTTAGAATTCAAAAGTTGGATTGAAACCCTAATAGGAAGAACTTTGAATCAAAGTGTTGTTTTGATGAATTATTTTGTTCAAATGTTGTTTATTTGATGTGTATAGCATGAATTGATGGTTAAATGATTGAAACAAATTGATTTGGAGGAAGAAACAAA
>CANXYC010849490.1:0-22599 GCA_948193065.1 Aleurites moluccanus | reverse complement strand
TAGCCAATGGATGTCTGCCTCACTGAGGTCCTGAAAACATATAACCACTGAGGGGTGAGTATAAGATTATACTCAGTGAATCAATATATATGAGTATGCAATATTATTCATGAACAGTCACATCTATCCATTAATGATTTGTAAATATGAATACTAATGATAGAATGATGAAATATATATCATGAACCATAATGCATATAATATAACAGGAGCCTGTAACATGTCATATCGTATTATATAATATTGAGTTGTTACTTCTCTTCCATCACATATCCCTCCAATCACCCATTTCCAACCACATCCTACCATGGCATAGGGAATTTACCCCTCTCTAGCAGAGGTCATAACATATATCTGTGTACACAGCCGATGGATTAATACTACACCATCGAAATAGTCCTGTTATAACATATTATATGCAAATGTCTCATATAGCATGAATATATCAATATAAGTCTCAAATCTGACTTAAATGATGATAAATAATATCATAGGGACCAAAGAAATATTTTGACTCAAAGTGAAAATTTTGGTCGTCGGGGCCCAGTTGCGCCAGCGCAACTGACACCTCTAAATTACGGGTTCGTTTCTTATTTTTCAGGCACTTTCTGGTTTGCCTTGAAATCAATATTTCCATGGTATTTTCTTTATACAAATCATAAATACATATATATAATAGACAATTGGGCTTGGTTTCATATAAAAAAGCCTTTTAGAATGAATTTTATACCAATTCAAAGTTTAGGCTAGTTTTAGGCATTTTGGCAGCGCTATTTTAGGTCCTTTTAGCAAAATTGCTCAAAAATGGATCATTAATGGTTGTCAATCAAGGATATCATTTCATATGCATAAATACATGACTTATGAATGAATAATGCATGAATCATATATAAAGACTCACCTCTAGCAAAACTCCAATATTTTCCCCAGTAACCCTAGCCAGCCTGTGACTCGCCGTCGGTGGCTCTCACTTGGGATGATTCTCCTATATTAACCAAATCACTCTGGTAAGACTTATACTCACTATACTTCATATCAAAACATATATTATACCATATTAAAGCATAACAGCATGCATAAACACACATTATTCACCAAAGGCCCTATTTCATACCTTTGACACTTTTCATACCTTTTATGCATCAAATGCATTTCTATCATCATATTTCATTCACATTACACATATTCATCATTAAAATGCTAAGTTAAGAACTTATAAACACTTAGTTCATCATTTCATATCAAACATACACCAAATTCCCAATATGCCTTCCAAGTACAAATATCAATCAACCCTTTCACATTTGAACATATACATTTCCATCATTCATGCCATTAAATTATGTTCAAACTTTACTTCATCAATTGCATTAGCCTAACACCTTAAAGTAACAAAGTCAATATGGTTCCACTTTAATGGAAATCATTCTATTCGTCTATTTTTCAACACCATTCAATTATACAACATATATATACACCAAATGCATAACATTTAACCATTTAAACCTATCAAACATCGAAGCATAAATCACATTCCAAGCACCTCAAAGTTTCGGCCAAAATGAGAAACCATCCAAATGAATTCCTTTCCATCAATTAACCACCAATTCATGTTAAACACATCAAATACATATCATTCACACCTTCAAACCTATTAAACATCAAAATCCAACACCATTATACATCACCATTAGTTTCGGCCAAAATGAAACAATAACCAAATGGATTTGTTTCCTTCATTTAACCACAAATTCATATCATACACATCATTTAAACATCATTCAAACCAAAAAATTCATCAAAATATCACTTTGATTCAAAGTTCTTCCTATTAGGGTTTCATTCCACCTTTTTGAATTTCTTCCTTCCAAAATATGTTTTGAATACTAATAATCATCAAAGAACACCTTATAATCATATTTGAATCAAAAGAATCACAAAACCATTAACTTACCAAAAGTTCTTCAAAATCTTCAAAGCTTTGACTCTTAGCTTTTTCCTTGAAATCTAAGGCTATATTTATATTTAGGCTAATGGAATTAATATATTTCTATAAAAAAATGAAAGAAAACTATAAGATATGGTGATGGTGAGTGATGACCGAAACTTTGGTAGAGGAAGAAAGAGAAAATGGTTGGTGAATGGCTAAGGAAGATGATGAACAATGAAGAGGTGTAAAAAATCCAACTAAAATATCAAAGGCTTGATTCAATACATTAGGCTTATGATAAAAATGGTGAAACCTATCCATCCAACCATCCATCATTCTTACTTTTATACTATTGGTTAAACAAAGTCAACAATAATGGCTTATACATACATTTGATACACCAAATCCAAAACCAAAGCTAGTAATCCTATACTTTGAGCTTATGATATGAATTATGAAACCTATTCATCTAACCTTCCATTTCTTCATCATTTCATCCAATGGTTAAATTTAATCAAGCCTAAAATGATTCCATAAGGTTGCATACACCATATAAGTCCATATTCTAAAGGAAAATACCAAATTGCACTTAGTTCAAATGAAGTACCTCAATCGAGCAGCTTGCCGGGAATTATTTTCAATCGGGTTTAATTCTTCAACAAAATTTCAAATAATTAAAATATCATTATTTTCATGTCCTAATATTCTTTTCTACCTTCAAATATCATGTTAATTTCCATAAAACTTGAAGGGGTATGAAATGACCATTTTACCCCCAGTTCACTAAAAACTGAATTTTTTCCGATTTCTTCCTAACAGCCTTTAAAGAACTTTTACACGTGTGAAACTTCCTAAAACATGCATATACACTCAATTCATACATAAACATGCATTAATACACATCATTTTAACAAAGAAAGAACCCTCTAGGTTTGCCTTTAAAGCTTAAGTTCTAAGCCTTAACTGAGGTGTTACAGGTACGTCTAATGTTTCTAGCTCTGTATTAGAAACCTGAGCCGTAGATTCTAACAGGGAGACATATACTATGGACCTAAAACTGAATTTAGATTTGTTGTAAATAGTATTGATGTCTACCTTTGAGAGTTTCCATTCTAGGCAACTTTTGGACGAATTATCGTACTGGAAAGATTCTTCTTGCACCAGAGAAGTTTCTAAGGGGATCATCTTTTCATCTATGGGCCCTTCTTCCATATTCATCATGAATAGCTGGCTGTCCAAAGATCAGATTCATCTATATCAGTTTCATATTCAGAAACTACTTCATAAATAGAATCTATTTCAGAATCTATGTCAGAATATTCATCTTCTTCTATTGGTTCATAGACAAGATTCTCACCTTCAAAGAAAATTCTTCTAAGATTTTCTTTTCGCTTACTTTTTTGTGGACAAACATTTACTTTGTGATCTTTTGAATCACAAATCCAACAACAAGAACAACTACTAAGAGGTTTTCCTTCTGGACACTTAGGGGCTCTGCCATATTTTTTCTTAAAGGCTTCTATTTTGTCTTTATCCCTATGTTTGGTTCTCCTTCTAATAAACTTAGAAGGTTTATTAAACTTCTTTTTATTGCTTCTATCATTTTTCAATATTATTCTTTTTCTATATCCTTTAAACCTTTTCTTTTTGGTATCACAAGAAGAACATCCTGCTTCAAATCTTTTTCCTACCCCTGTCTCATTTGTTGTAATACACCCGTATCTACCAGGAACATATTCAATCTGAGAGCAACAACTCTTATTCAAATAAGGAAGATGTTTTACATCTTGTCTTACTTGAAGTTTAGTACATGCCTTTCTCAAGGCATACCTAACTGCTTATATCTTACCTCTTAATCCATCCACCACTTTTTCTTCATTTAGAAGGAGTTGATAGATGTTTTACACTTGGTGTGAATTTTAGTACCAATTTGGTAGGGTTCTGGGGTTACTTCAACAAAGCCTGTGTTTCACAAATTAAGTCCACAATGCAATCAACTCAATAAGAATTTCAAATCCAATAACAAACCAAGGAAAATGGATCAAATGAAGACTTGTAAATAAAGAAAAATCAAAGGAAATGGACAAGGTAGGTTCAGCCCAAATGGTCATTCACTCCAAATGGATTTCTTAATTCAAAACAAGGGTACAATCATGAACAATAATATATATAGGACTCACCAAAACTGTAGGTTTGACCGAATACGCCTTAGAATTCTAAATTCCTCAAAGTAGGCATATATGACAATCGTTCTCTTTTTTTTTTTATTCTACACCAATATTTCATTTGTTTTAGCATCAAATAGGTGTGAATAATCATATTCTAACATCAAATTGAATTATATATTCCAAATGGAAAAGTTAGGGTTTCGCATAATAGGTTTTGGTTAAGTTTTCCATTTATTTCAATCCATGTATGCAATAAACCTTCTAATTCACCTAATTTGCTGGGTATACGAATTAAATGAATAGAAAAATGAAGAAATAAACAACTTACCCTTTGAAACCCTAGGTACTAAATTACCTTAGTCGAGTTAGATCACATTTTTCTTCAAATTCTTGATGGATTTTATATGGTTTATGTTATTTAGGTTTAGGTTTAATGTTTTCTATAGTTTTTCTTTGTATAATTTTGAAGAAAATTGGAGGGAGAAGAGAAATGATGGATCGTCCTTGAGGTGGAGGAAGGAAGGAAAAAGTGAAATGAAATAGAAAATGAAGAATATAAACTATTTATATTATTTAAGTTTTTCGGAATTAGGTTTTCCTCCCCGTCAGTTCAATTATTCATATTTCAACCCTATAACTTATAACTATCTATCTTTTTGTCACATTTCAATTCTGATTTAGTATTCTTTATACTTCTCCAGCTTATGATTCTAATGGTGTATTTAAATATCTGCATTTTCAAACCCATTCACTAGTTGAAACACCGAGGTGTATGTTTACCTATTAGGTCGATTTTCAGCGATTCGTCTAATCATGCATGTATGATGTTCCTATGATTAAATGGAGTATTTTCATGCTTAAATGAAGTGATTCTAGTGTGCTACACTCTACTCCCTTCAATAAAATTCGTCCTCTAATTTTTAACTATATGTACCTCGTCACTAAAATAAGAATGCGTATTTAGCTTGCATGTCTTCCTCGCTTTCCCAGTTATACTCTTCCATCGATCGATTCTTGCAAAATACTTTGACCATTGAAATCTCTTTATTGTGTAGTTGTCTGACTTGATGATCTATAATCTTCACTGGTGCTTCCTCATAAGTTAAGTCTTCATTTGCATCAATGGCCTATGGTTTAAAGATATGCAATGGATTTGATATATATTTGTAAAGCATAGAAACATAGAGCACTTGATGAACATGACTCAGATTAAGTGGGAGTGCCAAACAATATGATACATTGTTGATCTTCTCTAGTATTTCAAATGGCCTGACATATCTAAGTGATAGCTTCCCTTTCTTGCCAAATCTCATTACACCCTTCATAGGTGAAATTTTTAAGGAACACTTGATTACCTATAGCAAAGTGTACATCTTTCCTCTTTGGGTCAACATAATTCTTCTATCGGCTAAAAGCAGTCTTCATTCTTTTTTTAATGATAGGGACTTTCTCCATTGTTTCTCTGATCAATTCAAGGTCTTTTAACTGTTTTTCCCCTGGTTCTACCCAACAAATAGGAGATCTGTGTTTTCTACCATATAGTGCTTCATAGGGTGCCATACTAATGGACAAATGGTAGTTATTATTATAAGAAAATTCAATCAGGGGTAGATACTGATCCCATTTCCCTTTAAAATCAAGCACATATAGTCGAAACATATCTTCTAAGGTCTGAATAGTACATTCTGATTGCCCATCTATCTGTGAATGAAAAGTTGTGCTAAAATATAAATGAATACCTAGTGCCTTTTGAAATTTCTGCCAAAAACCACGAAGTAAACTGAGTTCCTCTATCTGAAATAATAGTTAATGACACACTATAAAGTCGTACTATCTTATCAGTATATAACTGAGCATACTGGGAGGCTGTATAACTCGTTTTCACCTCTAAGAAATGAGCTATTAGTCAATCAATCAACTATTACCCAGATAGAGTCATATGATTATGAAGTTCTCGGTAGAGCAACCACAAAATCCATGGTCAGTTGTTCCTATTTCCACTCTAGCAATTCTATTTCTTATAATAGCCCTAACGGCTTTTGATGTTCAAATTTAACCTACTGATAGGCTAAACAAGTGGAAATAAACTTAGTTATATCTCTCTTCATATTGGGCCACCAATAGTGCTTTTTTAGATCATGGTATATCTTTGTTACCCTATGATGAACATTATAGAGTACATAATGCATTTTTTCATAATTTGCTCCTTAAGGCCATCCACGTTTGCACACATAATTGTTTCCCACATTTTAATATCCCATCATCAACAGTGAATTCATGAGCTTTTCCAACTTGAACATCTTCTTTTAACTTTAGTAGATGAGAATCCCTGTCTTGTACTTCTTTAATTTCATAAATCAATTTTGGTTTCACATGAAATTGGGCTATCAAAGTCTAGTTTTGATCCTGGGTTCCCAATTCAAATTGGACTCCCATATCAAGCACTTCCTTTCCCTAATCAATGGTCTCCATGCAACTGTAATATGAGTTAGACTCCTTATTGACTTCCTGCTCAAAGCATTAGCCACTAAATTGGCCTTGTCCGAGTGATATAATATCTTGCAATCATAGTCTTTTAGCAATTCAACATATCTTTACTGTCGAAGTTTGAGGTTTTTCTTCTGCAAAATATACTGTAAGCTTTTATGATCAGTATAGATCTCACATTTCTCCCCATATAAATAATGCCTTCAAATCTTTAAGGAAAACACTACTGCAGCCATCTCTAGATCATGTGTAGAATAATTCAACTCATGCTTCTTTAACTGGCAAGAAGCATAAACAATTACCATTTTATCCTATATCAGAACATAACCAAGTTCGACCATTGATGCATCACAATACATTGTGAATCTGCCATTCTCTGTTGGTAAAACTAATACTGGTGCCGATATAAGGCATGACTACAGAGTCTGAAAACTCTTCTCACATTCATCTATCCATTGAAATCTTTCCTGTTTTTTGGTCAATTTGGTCAATAGAGCTACAATCCTTGAGAAGTCTTTAACAAACCGTCTGTAGTAATAGCCATACTTAAGAAACTCCACACTTTTGTTACATTGGTAGGTCATGGACAATTAGCTACAACTCTTACCTTTTGTGGATCTACCTTGATGCGATCTTTACCCACAACATGCCTATGGAAACACATTTCAGTAAGCCATAATTCACACTTCGACAGTTTAGCATACATTTTATGATCCCGTAGTGTCTACAACACTATTCTTAAATGCTCTTCATGTTCTACCTTGCTCCTGGAGCATATAAAAATGTCATTAATGAATACAATGACAAACTTATCTAAGTAGGGTTTGAACACCCGATTCATTAGATCCATAAAAGTAGTAAGGACATTAGTCAACCCAAATGGCAACAAGAAATTCATAGTGACCATACCGGGTCCTGAATGTAGTTTTAGGCACATCTTCCTTTTTAATAATTCATAGTGACCATACCGGGTCCTGATTGTAGTTTTAGGCACATCTTCCTTTTTAATACGTAGCTGATGGTAACCCGATCTAAGATCAATCTTGAAGAAATGACTGGCTCCTTGCAACTAATCAAACAGATTATCAATCCGGAGCAATGGATATTTGTTCTTGATGGTCATCTTATTTAACTATCAGTAATTAATACATATTCGAAGTGAACCATTCTTCTTCTTAACAAATAACATTAGAGCACCCCATGGTGAACAACTCGGTGTAATAATCCCTTATCCAATAATTCTTACAACTTCACTTTCAACTCTTTTAGTTTCGTAGGAGCCATTTTAAAAGGAGGAATGGAGATGGAGTCGGTGCCCAAGTAAACTTCAATTTTAAATTCAATTTCCTTTTCTAGTGGTAAACCTGACAAATTTTCAGGAAACATATTTGAAAACTCATTGACAACAGGAATATGATAAACTCCATTCGAAGTCTTTTGAGTTTCCATTACACTTGCCAAATTTGCAGGATATCCCTTACGTATGAGTCTCCTTGCTCTAATAGCATAAAGAATTTTAACCCTCAGATCATTCTTATCACGGTGATACACAAATTCATCTTGTCCTTCTGGTTGAAATTTAATCTTCTTCTCATAGCAATCAATCACTGTATGATAAGCTATTAACCAATCCATCCCTAGTATCACATCAAGTTCTAAAACAGGTAATTCTACTAGATTATTAGACAAAGTTCTACCCTCTATCTCTAAATTACAACCCAGATATACATATTTCACTTTTATACTCTCACTCGGGGAAGTAGATATTTCTAAAGGTATTGACATTAATTTTTTCTCAATTTCTAGTTTAGAAGCAAATTTAGGTTAAACAAATGAATGGATGGTACCAGAATCAAATAACACTTGTCTTATTTCATATTGCATAGGAATCATACCTGTCAAAGTATTACAAGACCTCTAGGCCTCCTGAGCATTGACAGTAAATACTTTGCCCTGTCCTATTCCTGTGGTGTTTGACTGCTACTTTGGCCCTATCCCTATCCTTTGCCTCTACCTCCTGTATCCCACTGTAGGCTGTGAAGCTGTTGTGGTGGTCTGTTGCTCACTCCACATAGGACAATTCTTAATAAAATGACATTGTTGGCCATATTTAAGACATGTACTGGTTTGTCTTCTGTATTCCCCATCATGCCTCTTCCCACAAAAATCATATATAGGAATATTAGGCATCTGTGATACTAGTCTAGATGACCCTCATGAAAACCCTAATATTGATTGCTCTGCAGTACCCTTGCCTTTACCTATCCTCTGACCATCTGACTGTGGCCTATGTTCAGTTTTGGTTGTTGTCTCTAATTGTTTCTGTTGTGAATTCCCTTCACATTTTCTTTTCTGCCCATATGTCGTACTCTTCCTTCTATGTTCCCTCTTGGATCTTTCTTCTTTATATTTTAACTCCATCTGAATAGCTTTTTCAATGATCTTTGACAGGGAAGTAAACTCAATAGGTAGCAGTGCATTATGCAGGGAAGAATGCAATCCTTGTCTAAACCTGCTGATCAAGTTTGCCTCTATAAGTACTATTTTGATTGCATACTTGCTCAATTTGATAAACTAATTGGTATAGTCTTGTACACTAAGGTTACCCTGCTTCAACTGCTCAAATTGAATTATGCTTCTTTCTTTAACACCCTTAGTCAAAAACTAATCTAATAGTGTTGCCTTGAACTATGCCCATGTCAGCGGTACATCACTATACAACAATCTCTATATGTCTAGAAAACATATGAGCAAGGTAATATTCTTACTACTTTCTCTATCTGCTCTAAGAAATCAATAGGTTTATCACCTCCTTCTCCTTTAAATTTAGGCAAATTTAACTTCAAAAAATAAACATGCTGACTCTACCCTCATCTATTACATGACTATCCTCCTATGCAACAACTTATGGCACAGGTGCTGGTGGAGTAGCTAGTGGAATTGCTAGTGGTGCAGTTGGTGGCACTACTTGCCTCTCTTCTTAATTCTTGCAATTTTCATCTCAATTCTAGCATTTTTTGTGTTATTTCCAGCCTCTAGGGGTCTTTACCTTCCCTGGCTTCCTCAGTTTTTCTTTTGGACCTAAGAGGTTCTTCTGGTTCCTACCTAACTAATGACTCATTAGAAGCAACTTCTGCCTCTCTGTTAGGCTCCTCAGCCTTCTCACGTCCGGGTTCTATAGCTTGATCACATTCCCTCATCGACATTTTAGCCATTATAAAAAGCAAATACAATAATTTAGTATGTCAAGATTATAGCAGAATATACACATATTTAACGAATACAACAAATGATAAGACATGATTTCCTATGCTTCATGGTTCACCTATGCCTTACTGACATATGTCTATTTGCTATATGTATACCTATGCTATGATACCATCTCTGTCATGTCCCAATTTTGGAATATGATGGTCCTAGTAAATAGGAATTGTTTAATGCTACCAAAACCCGTAGAACCCTGCTATAAGTCATATCCATACCTATTATAACAATTTTATAATCAATATCATCAATCTACCTATCATCACCTTTAGGCAAATCCATATTCATTGTATATCATAAATTTTATATAACAATTATACATATTATTTATAAATCATTCTACACATACTAGCTCACTTAATTACAGAACCGTGGAGCTTATAGAATTTACAAAAGAAAATACAAACAATAATATTTACATTATAAAAGATGAGCTTATTCTACTAGAGAAAGAAATCTTGGATCAGCATTACTTTCGACCTGAAAATATTCAACCACTAAAGAGTGAGTATATAATACTCAGTGAGTCAAATATATATTATCATACACTAGGCTAAGTAGGTAACAATAAATTAGGCTAAGTAGGTAACAATAGATAAGTAATAAACAATGAATGGTTTCATAAATAACACAACAAATGCTCAAATCAAAGGAAATAGAAATGGATATTTGTTAAAAATGTATAAATATAGCAAAGGAACAAATAATTATGTAGATACAACAGATAATGAGCCTTAGAACACATTTCATCTCGTATAATTTACATAAAGTAGGCCAACCTTATGGCTAGGATATTAAGCCTGCCTAACTTAGGTTTAAAGTATTCATTGTACACAATACCAATAGTATTTATATACTACTCCATCAAAAAGGTAGCTCTGCCATATAATATAATAATAAGTATGATAGCAAATAATCAAAAGAATCAATATAGATCATTCACATTAGCTATAAGCTCAATTAGTTCATAAATATCAATCAGTGTCCCATAGGATCAATAATCATGTATAAGGGGCATTAAAGCACAGGCTAAATATCATAAAACTCAAGTTTAGTTCAAGTATAAAGAATATTAAAGAGGCACATTTGCGCTGGAGAGAAGGCTAGTCACTCGCGTTGGCGAAACTGATAGCAATTTGGTAAGATGAAGAAAATATAAATGTCATTTCATCGAATAAGTAGTGTGCAATATTTTAGGGCCAATTTGGTAGGGTTTTAGGGTTAGTTCAACGAAGCCTTTGTTTCACAAATTAAGTCCACAATGTAATCAACTCAATAAGCATTTCAAATCCAATAACAAACCAAAGAAAATGGATTAAATAAAGACATGAAAATCAAAGAAAAATCAAAGGAAATGGACAAGGTAGGTTCGGCCCAAATGGTCATTCACTACAAATGGATTTATTAATTCAAAACAAGGGTACAATAATGCAAAATAATACATAAAGGACTCACCAAAATTATCGGTTGTATAGAATACGGCTTAGAATTTCAAATTCCTTAAAATAGGCATATATAGCAATCTTCCTCTTCTTTTGATTCTACACCAATATTTCATTTGTTTTAGCATCAAAAGGTGTGAATAATCATATTCTAATGTCAAATTGAAATATAGATTTCAATTTGACATAATAGTTTTGGTTAAGTTTTCCATCTATTTCAGTCCATTTATGTAATAAATCTTCTAATTCACTTATTTTGCAATGTATACTAATTAAATGAATAGAAAAGAAAAAGACACAAACAACTTACCATTAGAAATCCTAGGTGCCGAATTGACTTAGCCAAATTAGGTCAAATTTTTCTTCAAATTCTTGATGGATTTGATATGGTTTGTGTTATTTAGGTTTAGGTTTAATGTTTTCTATAGTTTTTCTTTGTATAATTTTGAAGAAAATTGGAGGGAGAAGAGAAATGGTGGTTCGGCCTTGAGGTGGAGGGAGGAAGGAAGAAATGAAATGAAATAGAAAATGAAGAATAAAAACTATTTATATTATTTAAGTTTTTGGTAATTAGGTTTTCCTCCTCGTCAGTTCAATTATTCATATTTCGACCCCGTAACTTATAACTATCTACCATTTTATTCTATTTAAATTCTTATTCAGTGTTCCTTATATTCATATAGCTTATGATTCTAATGGGAATTTAAATATATGCACTTTCAAACCCGTTCACTAATTGAAATACCAAGGTACCTGCTTACCTGTCGAGTTAGTTTTCAACGATTCGTCTAATCATGCACATATGATGTTCTTATGATTAAATGTAATGTTTTTCATGTTTAAATGAAGTGATTCTAGGGTGTTACGTGGTTGGGCTAACCACAATTTTTGGCTCTGAAGATGAAGAGGTGGGGGGAGAGGACAATGAGTCAAAAGGCCCAATTGCATGAAGCAGCTCGAGATAGCTTGCTACGATCCTTAGCTGGGACAGACATTTCAGGGTGAAAAATTGGGTCGTTGTTGTTATTGTGATTGTTGTTGCCGACAATAGCGAGGTTGTTGTTTTTGCTAGTAGTGTTGTTGTTTGCATTGTAGTCAGATTGAAAATTTTGGGTCTTTTATGATTCATCGGTTTGAGCTTTAATTCCAATTATCAGTTGAAGCTTTTGCATGTCCTCACTAGAAAATAATTCTTCCATGAAATTTGCACTTCTTAACCATTATTGACGATGGTACTATTAAATTGTTAGAAATTAAAGAAATCAAATGAGGGCATGGTGGTGCTAGGATTTGGGTTTTGGGGATTGCTATTGTGATGGGTTTATCATTTGCAATAGTTTACCCGTTTAATTGATTTTTGTTTAAGTTTTGAAATATTCTTGTTTATGAGTTTAGTTTATTTTTATTTGTATTTTGAATGGATTTAATTAATTTATATTGTACACTATTATAGTTGGTGATGGTGGTGGTGGGTTGGTGGTAGTGTGGTGGTGGTGATGGTAGTGTGATAGTAATGAAAATGAAAATTTTAGTGTGGTTGAGAGTGATGACATTTGAGTGAATATTAGATTGAAAATGAGTGGTATTATGAACTTTTTACATATATTTAATGAATTTTTTAATAGAAAGATCTCAAATTTTAATGAAACCAAAATGCAGGGATTTTTTGGTATAATTTTAGAAACACAAAGACTTTTTAATATAATTAGTCAAAATGGAGGAATCTCAAATTAATTAACCCAAAAATAAATTTTAAAGAAAACTTTAAGCATTATTTTGGTTTTTATTTAAAAATGAGTTTTACAATTAAATTTTTGAGAATTAATAATTTTTTATTTATAAAAGTTATTTTTTATATAATAACATCCAAACACTTATGGTATTTTAGAATAGAGATGATATAAAAATAAAAGAAATTAATCCACATATATAAAATAAATTAAAATATTAACTTTTTCGTATTTTAAAATTTCTAGTGTGAGTCACAATTATAATTTGATTTTACAAACATTAATTCCTTTTATAGCAATAAATGTATTTTTTGTTCATAATATAAATATAGTCCTTGATTTAGTTTAAAGAGTTGAAAATATAATGGAAAATTATAATATCTGTCATTTTGTAGTGTTTTTATTAATTTTGTATGTTTGGAGAATTTATAAATTGCAAATGAGAAAGTAGAGAATTTCTGGAATTTTTGATTTATGGATGTTGCAGGATTTTGTGATGATAATTGCATGTTTTTAAGGATATAATTTAGTAAAGTGTAAAACATAAAAGTTGTTAATTTATGTCTTAGCTGTAATTCTGCAAAATGGTTTGGTAAAATTCTGTGTGTGTGATGAGTTGTGACTATTTGAGTAAGGCTAGCCTGGTTGAGAGTTTTTACAGGGATGCAGTGCCTATTTGAAATTTCTAGGAATGATTGAGGTAGAATTAGCTAAAGGTGTAAACATAAAAAATGTTCTTTTATGTATTGTGAATATGAATGTAAAATTTCAGAATTTTTGGATAAGTATATCTCAGTGGGGAATGATTTTCCTTAGGGCTGTTCGGTTGGATTCTGGGGCAGAAGTCTGAGTGACCTTTGGAGAGTCACCATGGTCTGTGTGTTAGTCTTTTTGATTTGAAATTTTGATATGTTGTGTCCCTACATGTTGAATGTAAGTGATAAAAAGAATTAGTAAGTTTGGTTAATTATAGCTCATTTGCAAACTGGCTAAGTATGGGATGTCCAGACAGGGTTTTAACTTAGAAGAATTTTGTTATGTGAGCCAGCAAAATGAGAGGAGGCATTTTGCGAGCCGGCAATGGCGAAGTAGCGAGGTGAGTTTTGCCAAAGTGGCAATTCGCGAAGAAGAGGATTTGGCGAAGAGGAAAGGCGAAGAGGATAAGGCGAGGTGGCGTTATATGAAGAGGCATTGTGCGAAGAGGGAAAGTACGAAGTGACTGTTCATAAAGAAGCGAAGAGGCAAAGAGGCAAAGAAGCATTTCGAGGTGGCATATGTGAGAAAGAGTTACAAGGAGAGTCTAGAGAGGCAGCATATGCGAGGTAACATATGCGAACTGGAATGTGCGAGGTAGCATTGTTGGATCAAGTTTGGCGAGCTGTAAGTGCGAGCTGGGAATGCGAAGTGGGAATGGCGAGCTGGTTAGACAAGGTAGCTTTGCCGAGGCAGGTCTGGCGAGGCGAGCTGGCTAGCGTGTTTCTGGGGCAATGTTTTATTTAAACCCAGTAACCCCCCAGTAGCGTTTCACGATTTTCTTTTCATCTTCCTTCGATTAAATTCAATTTTTTCTCATAATTATTTCCATTTCTTGTTTAAGGCATTAATACTCAAATTAATGCAGTAGATTTCTAGATTATTCAGTATTAAGGCAGAAATCATCAGATTTGAGCAGTAATATCAGAATTTCAGTTTGAAAAAAATAAGGTAAATTTTCTTCCTAAATTATTTTCTTTGGATTTATTTAAGTTTATGGGTTATGATAATTAATGTTGGATATGTAGAATTTATTGCTAGTGATCTGAAGTCATTAATGGTAATTAATATGGGAGAAATCAATTTGGTGAGACTGCCATGAACAGTAACCCCGAAAATTTAATGCAAATTTAATATAGATTTTCTTTAAGAGATAAATGAAATTTATTGTTGGGAATTAAGAATACAGACTCTAAGATAGCTAATTAATAGGAAATCATATTGAATATTATTGGTTTGGAAAAATCATAATTTTGTATATTTAGGGAATTTCTTAGGAGAAGAAATTCGAATTGATTGAAGAATTATAAGTGGGCAGATTGCTAAGGGGAAACTAAGAGAAATTTATATAAGAGGTAAGTATGAACATCCTATTTGATTATTGTTCCTTGAAATTAAAATGACCAAAGTATTCTTATATTTGATTATCTCATTGTATATGTATATATATATATTTATATACTTGTATAATGTGAATGGCTTGATCAATCTTCTTGGATCAAGTACATATGTTCCTTGCTTGTGAACCCGATTTGAATGACGTTATTTGATGATGGTCTTGCGACCAATATACTTCCTATGAGATTGAAACCCATGAACCATAGATAGAATGCTCTTTCCAATGAGAGTAAATTCATTTATGCATTTTGGAAGCCCAGCCGATAGGGTTTTTATCGGTGTTCCACCTAGAGGGGGCCATGAGCTCTAGGTGCATGCCTGGCCAAGCATGTGTGCACGTTAAGGTAGCAAGGCTACCGATACGTATGTTATGATATAAGATCTACCAGATGAGATTTGATAATGCCATTCTTTGTGGGCATTTTATGTTTTAAATATGAACCATGATTTGATTTATGACATGATTTGATATAACCAAAATTATTGTGAGAACCATGTTTCCTTCAAGCAAAGCTTATGATTTCTTTCATACTTATATGTGTAATTATTTGTTCATGACCATGATTCGATATTCAAATATTTGATTATTATGTTCATATCCTAATAAGTTGAAGGCTCACTCCTCTTCTGTGGATTTCAGGTGATAGCATAGCTCGTGAGGGAGCTAATAGAGACAATCGAGCTTTTTGACTTGCTTATTCAAAGAAGCTTCATTGTAATAATTCTTTGGAGATATTTTGTATATTTATTAATGGTATTATGATACAATATGTAATGGAGTTTACTCTAGAGCTCTGTAGTTAGTCTTTCGAGGATACTAGAATATCTTGATGTATGATTGTTACCTTTTGGGTACTCTTATTCCTCAGTGATGTGAGATGCATCTTTTGATCATTAAGGAACAAGAGAGAGCTATGAAATGATAATAGAAAAGATATGATTGATTTTAATTATATTTATGGACATAATAATGTATGATGTTGTGATGGATATAATAGTATATGAGATTCATGATTTGTGAGTTCTACGAGTTTATGGTGGCCTTAAGCCTACCCTTATCCTAGGACCGTCACACCACTGGAGTTGGGGTGTGACAGAGGTGGTATCAAAGTACTAGGTTTACAATCCTTAACATAGAAGATAGATAGAGATGCATGAGCACTAGTATAAGTGTTGATTAAGTTAACTACGGAGCATAGGATCATGTCTCGTCTAGTTGTGTCTTCCTTTGATATATATATCTGCATTAAATGTGCGTAGTGAGTCTGATGTGTTTATTCTTCTTATCAGTATCGAGATGCCTCCATGTCGAAGAGGACGAGGTTGAGGCCGTCCTAGGCGGGAATTTCCTTCTGAAAAGGGTTCAGAAGGAGGGAATAGAGGAGATGAGGTTCCTCATGTGCTACCAGTAGATGTGGCTAATATGGCACAGCAGTTAGACCAGCTGTAGAGGAACTATGAGGTATTAGCTGAGTTTATTACTCAGTAGAGGCAGTAGTAGGCTCCTCCTGTTCAAGCAGTTCCAGAGATTCTGGTTCATCCACCCCTGCTCACAGTGGTACATCAGGTTGAGGAGATATCTTTTGAGAAGTTTCTGAAGCTCAAGACTTCAGAGTATCGAGGTGAGGTAGATCCTATAGATTTTCTGGAAGAGATAGAAGAGAAGATTCAGATTTTTAGGATCCCTGATAGGAGAGCTATTGAGTTTGCTGGGTTTCTAATGACGATTGAAGCGAAAGACTGGTTTAAGAGAAGCATTTCCGGTATGCCTCGAGATAATGAAAAGCTACCGTGGGAGAGATTTAGAGAAATTGTCCTTGATGAGTTTCTTCCGGAGAGTGTAAGGGATGTTAAAGCTATGGCGTTTGAAAGGTTGGTTCAGACTCCAGGTATGACTGTATCTGAGTATGCAAATAAGTTCAGCCAGCTGAGTAAGTTTGCTCCAGCTCTTGTGCCTTCTGAAGCGGCACGAATTCAGCGGTTCCGTAGGGGATTGGTGGCTCTGTTGTTGAAAGTTTTGGCTGCTCTTGAGTTTGATTCTTATTCCAAGCTAGTGGATAAGCAACAGTGATAAAGAATAGGGAAATAGAAGTCAGATTCGAGAGAGAAGAAAAGAAGAAGGCAAAGGTTGGAAGCTCTTCTAGGCAAGACAGTGGGGTGAAGAGTATTAATGTTGTACTTCAATTAGTTGCTAGAAGGGGATTCAGAGGGCCATCAGGGAGATTTCAGCAGAGACCGAATCCCTCTAGATTTGTTTCTCAAGTGAGTCACAGTGCAACTAGTTCAGCACTACCTAGGACTAATCCTTCTTGTCCTATATGTGGTAAGCTTCACAGAGGACCCTGCTTTTATGTATCAGGTGCATGTTATGGATGTGGACAACATGGTCATTTCCTTAAGGATTTTCCACAGCCTTCTTTTGAAGTTAGACATCAAGCTTCTCAGGCTACAGTTCAGATGAGCAGAAAGAGGAGCATGGGTTAGCAGCCAGGAGGAGGAAGAGGTATTTTGGGCAGAAATATTGAAGCTGGCAGAGGATCAGGTCAGCATGAGTCTCAAGCTTCTAGATCAACTTCGATGGGTAGAGGCAGAGGGAGAGTTTTTGCCTTGGCACAACATGAAGCTCAAGCATCCAATACTGTAGTTACATGTATTCTTCCGATTCAAGCCTTGAATGCTAGAGTTTTGTTTGATTCGGGAGCTATGCATTCATTTGTATCATCCTGCTTTGCTAAGAAGTTGCATGTGCCTTGTATTTTGCTTGAGAATGTGTTGATTGTGTCTACTCCTTTGGAGGAGGAGATTGAGGTTCGGAACTCCTATCCATCTTATGTGGTTAGAATAAGTGGTAAGAGCTTGGATGCAAATTTTATTGAATTGCCAATGTTGGAGTTTGATGTAATCTTGGGCATGGATTGGTTGTCCAAGCATTAAGCCATTATTGATTGCAATGGGAAGAAGCTTATCTTTAAGCCACCTTCGGGTGAGGAATTCGAATTCCAAAGGGAGCGGAGTGAAGCACCGTATAATGTGATATCTGCCATTGGTGCAAGGAGATTGTTGAGAAAGGGTTGCCATTTGGATTGGACACTATGAGTTCTTAGTATTGCCATTTGGATTGGCTAATGCACTGGCTGCATTTATGGATTTGATAAATAGGGTGTTCAGGCCATTCTTGGACTAGTTTATCATTGTGTTCATTGATGACATTCTTGAGTATTCGAAGAATAAAGAAGAGCGTGAAGAACACCTTAGAGTTGTGTTGCAGATTTTGAGGGAGCGTTAGCTGTTTGCCAAGTTTTCTAAGAGTGAATTCTGGCTTGAGAATGTGGACTTTCTAGGGCATATAGTGAGCAAGGAAGGGATTAGAGTTGATCCTAAGAAGATTGATGCAATTCTTAGTTGGCCTAGACCCATGAATGTTTCAGAAGTCAGAAGTTTCTTGGGTTTGGCAGGCTACTACAGGAGATTTGTACAAGACTTCTCCAAGATTGTAGCTTCTTTGAGAAAGCTCATCTAGAAGCAAGTTAAATTTCTATGGTCAGACGCATGTGAAGAGAGATTCCAGAAGTTGAAGATTTGTCTCACCACGGCACCTGTGTTAGCGTTGCAGACGGGTGAAGGAGGATATGCGGTGTATTGCCATACATCGCTAGTGGGGCTTGGCTGTGTGCTTATGCAGCATGGAAGAGTGATAGCTTATGCTTCGAGGCAGTTGAGGAAGCATGAGATGAACTATCCGACCCATGATCTTGAGATGGCTGCAGTAGTGTTTGCATTGAAAATCTGGAGACACTATTTTTATGGTGAGAAGTGTGAGATTTTCACAGATCATAAGAGTTTTAAGTATATCTTTCAGCAGAAGGATCTTAATCTTAGCAAAAGGATCTTAATCTTAGGCAAAGAAGATGGGTTGAATTGCTTAAAGATTATGACTGTGAAATCTTATATCATCCAGGTAAAGCCAATGTGGTAGCAGATGCTCTAAGCAGGAAGTCATTGGGGAGTTTGTCCCATATTCAAGTAAACAGAAGGTCCCTAGTAAAGGAAGTGCAAGGATTGCATGATATGGGCATCAGCTGGGAATTGTCAGAGTTGGGAGTGCTTTTGGCTAATTTCCTAGTCAAGCCACTTCTCATTGAGCAAATTAGAGACGCTCAAGATAGAGATCCTCAGTTGGTGAAGATAAAAAATGAAGTGGGATCAGAAAAAGCTCCAGGATTTCATGTGGTTGATGGCTTGTTAAGGCATGGTAGTAGGCTTTGTGTTCCAGTAGTTGATGGGTTGAGAGATATGATTCTTAAGGAAGCACATCATGCTAAGTATAATGTGCATCCAGGTGAAACAAAGATGTATCATGACATCAAGAATTCATATTAGTGGAGTGGAATGAAGAAAGATGTTGCTGAATATGTGGCCAAGTGTTTAACTTGTCAGCAAGTCAAGTTTGAGCATCAGAAGCCATCTGGATTACTCCAAGAGTTGCCATTGCCAGAATGGAAATGGGAGAGAGTGACCATGGATTTTGTGGTCGGATTGCCAAGAACTTTAAGAGGCTATAACTCGATATGGGTCATTATGGATAGATTGACCAAGTCGGCCCATTTCCTACCAGTTAAGACGACCTATGGAGTTTCTCAGTATGCCCAGATTTATGTGGATGAGATTGTTAAGCTTCATGGAGTACCAGTTTCAATCATATCAGATAGAGGTACTCAGTTTACCTCAAGATTTTGGCAGAAATTGCAAGAGTGTTTGGGTACTCAACTTGATTTCAGCATGACTTTCCATCCGCAATAAGATAGACAATCAGAGAGGACCATCCAAACTCTAGAAGACATGCTAAGGATGTGCATTCTAGACTTTGAAGGAGCTTGGGATGCTCACTTGCTATTGATTGAATTTGCCTAGAACAACAGCTATCACTCCATAATTCAAATGTCTCCTTATGAAGCTTTGCATGGAAGGAAGTGTTGATCTCCTTTGTGTTAGGATGAAGTTGGAGAGAAACATATTGAAGGACCGTAATTGATAAGGTATACTTCCAAGAAGGTTCCATTGATTCGAGAAAGATTGAAGACATCTTTCAGTCGCCAAAAGAGTTATGCCGATCCGAAGAGAAAGGATCTTCAGTTTTCCATTGGAGATCTTGTGTTTCTAAAGATTTCTCCAATAAAGGGAGTTCTATGGTTTGGCAAGAGAAGTAAGCTATCTCCAAGGTTTATTGGACCTTTTGAGATCTTGAGCAAGGTTGGGGAAGTTTCTTACAAATTGGCTTTGCCTCCTAGCATGGATAAGGTGCATCCGGTATTCCATGTATCGATGCTTCGGAGATATGTAGCCAATCCTTCTCATGTATTACAAGTGCCCGAAGTGGATATCCAATTGGATTTGTCATATGAAGAGATCCCAATTGCAATTGTAGATTGAATGGTTAAGAAGCTAAGGAATAAGGAGATACCCATGGTTAAGGTTTTGTGGAGAAACCAAGTTATGGAAGAGTGCACTTGGGAGAGTGAGCAAAGCATGTAAGAAAGATATTCTCATTTATTTCAGATTTGAGGCATCTTATTATAAATTCGAGGACAGATTTATCTAGGAGGGAAGAATGTAATATCTGCCATTTAATATTGTTTTTATTGATTTTGTATGTTTGGAGAATTTATTAATTTCAGATGTGAATATTGAGAATTTCAGGAATTTCTGATTTTCTGATATTGTAGGATTTTGTGATGATAATTACATAGTCTTAAAGACATAAATTTGGTAAAGTGTAAAACATGAAAGTTGTGAGTTTATGTCTTGATTATAATTATGTAAAATGGTTTGGCAAAATTCTGTGTAAGTGATGAGTTGTGTCTATTTGAGCAAGGCTGGTCTGGTTGAGTATTGCTGCAGGAATGCAGTGCCTGTTTGAAATTACTGGGAATGACTGATATAGAATTAGCTAAAGGTGTGAACATAAAAAAATGTTCCTTATTATGTTGTGAAGTTGAGTGTAAAATTTTAGAATTTTTGGATAAGTATATCTCAGTGGAGAGTGATTTTCCTCAGGGTTGTTCGTTTGGATTTTAGGGCAGAAGTCTGGGTGATCTTTGGAAAATCACCATGGTCTGTGTGTTGGTTTTTTTGATTTGAAATTTTGATATGTTGTGCCCCTGCATGTTGATTTTAAGTGATAAAAGAATTAGTAAGTTTGGATATTTGTAGCTTATTTGAGAGCAGGCTAAGTGTGAAATGTCCAGGCAGGGTTTTAACTTAGAGGAATTTTGTTATGGCGAGCTAGCAAAAAGAGAGGAGGCATTTTACGAAGTGGCGAAATGGCGAATTGGCGAGGCGAGTTTGCCGAGGTGGCAATTCGCAAAGGCGAAGAGGATTTGGCGAAGAGCAAAGACGAAAAGGATTTGGTGAAGAGGAGAGGCGAAGAGGCGAAGAAGCATTGCTGAGGTGGCCTATGCGAGGAAGAGTTCGCGAGAAGAGTTTGGTGAGGCAGCATATGCAAGGTGACATATGCGAGCTGGAATAGCAAAGTGGCATTGTCGGATCGATTTGGCGAGCTGGAAATATGAAGTAGGAATGGCGAGCTAGGAATGTGATGTGGGAATGGCAAGCTGGCTTAGGAGTGGGAGCTTTGCCAAGGCTGACTGGCGAGAGTGTTTCTGAGCAGAGTTTATTTAAACCCAGCAACCCCAGTAACGTTGTCTCACAATTTTTCCCTTCTTTCTTTCTTTCATAAATTCAGTCTTTTTCTCAGATTAGTTTCATTTTATATTCTAAGGCATTAATACTCAAATTAATGCATTAGACTCATAGATTATTCAGTATTAATGTAGAAATTATCAGATTTGAGCAGTAATCTTAGAAATTGCAGTGTTGAGGAAAATAAGGTAAATTTTCTTCTCAAGCTAATTTCTTTAGATTTATTTAAGTCTATGGGTTAGGATAATTAATATTGGGTATATAGAATTTATTGCAAGTAATCTGAAGTCATTAATGGTAATTAATGTGGGAGAAATCAGTTTGGTGAAACTGCCATGAACGGTAACTCCGAAATTAAATGCAGAAATTTCTTAAAGAGATAAATAAAATTGTTATTGGGAATCAAGAATAGAGACTCTAAGATAATTAATTAATAGGAAATCATGTTGAATATTATTGGTTTGGAGAAACCCTAATTTTGTATACTTGGGGAATTTCTTAGGAGGAGAAATTCGAATTGATTGAGAAATTAAAATGAGCAGATTTCTAAAGAGGAATTTAAGAGAAATTGTGTAAGAGGTAAGTATGAACATCCCATTTGATTATTGTTCTTTGAAATTAAAATGACCAAAGTATTCTTATATTTGATTATCCTATTGTATATATATTTATATACTTGTATAATGTGAATGGCTTGATCAATCTTCTTGGATCAAGTTCATATGTTT